>JAXQQM020086273.1:0-29646 GCA_034641835.2 Pinus albicaulis
GGTCAAAACAAGATAAGGTTTGGGTTGACCAGGAAAGATTGGGTCTGGAGGATCAAGGTACCAGACGGGAATCCCAAGGGTTAGGTTAGGAAGAGAGAGGGTAGCCATGACAGGTACTGCGTACACTCCTGGTGGGGGAGCTAGGAACGGTATCTAACCAGAGGGGTAATGGCCAGGTGGGATGGCTCCTAAATGGCTAATGATTAGAGCAACCGTTCCAGAAGGATAAAAAGGCTCAGGACTACCAGCTGCAGGTGAAGGGCTAGGAGCAGGTTGTGGAGAGCGCGGTTGCTGACTAGTTGAAGCAGGTTTCTTGAGAGCAGCCCGAGACGATTGTATCATGCAAAAATTTGATGAGATGGGGTCAGAGACAGGAGGAGGAGGAAGACCAGGGAAGGTTCCAAGCAAAGAGGAGTCTTTGTAGACACCAGGAGAGACACTGGTCAAAGAATCGACAGTTTGTTGATTGGCTACAGAAGAGATGGTCGACTCAGGGGAGGCCTGAGATTTTGTCTCATGATACGTCAACTGGTCAATGGTGACTATCTTTCCATTATGAGGAAAAAACATCTTGCGGTGGACCGCGTATGGGACAGCAGACATAGCATAAGTGTAGCTACTCCCCAAAAGAATGTTATAATCAAGAGGGGCGTCGATGACTTCAACGTCAACGCAAACAGTCTTGCCCGAAAGAGTGATAGGACAATTACGGAATAAGCCAATGGGCTAGGAGGCATGGCTATCCCACGCACAAAGGGTGATTGTGGAAGGGGCCAATTCAGGAGATACGAGTTGTTTCCAAACCGAAGCGGACATCACACAGGTGGATTCCCCCTCATCAATGATGCAGTGAGAAACATTAGCGTTCCAGATTTTGACTGGGATTTGGAAGGCTACGGAAGCAGGAAGAGGAGGATGTTCTGATTGATGGGTGTTGAAAACAATCAATTGGTCATCAACAGGATCTACAGCACCCATGGCAGATATTAGAGCCTTATTTTGAGAAGGGCATGAATGGAGGAGTTCCAGTGTTGAAATGACAGCAGGAGATTGTGCCAAATCATCTACAATGCTATATGAATGAGTAGCTCAACCAGAAGCAGCATTTCGGTGTAATGGTCCCTTAGGAATCTGGGTATGAACCTCGAATTTGGGCAGAGGGATATGCAAGGGACCATTGGATGTCGAAAGAGGCTCTGTAGACCCTGAAGAAGGTGACTCGGGGACAGACGGAGCAAGAGGCTTGGGGTACTGATGGGACTGAGTTTGAAGGTTAAGGTCGACGGTTAGAGGTGGATCAGAGTTCATCATGAGGATCTGGTAATTGGAGGAACCAGAAGGGGAGGGTTGAGTGGCCACCTGTCTGTCAGGTGGTTGGGTAGCCATGAATCCCTGCTGTGCATCCACCTGCTCTTGAGGGGGCGGTGATTGCTGTTGCAGGGGTTGAGAAGGCCAGGGAGGCGGAGGTGCTGATGCTGGAGGAGATGGAGCACTAAACTGTGGATACGAATAATAAGGGGGTTGGGTAACAGTATGGTGACTAGGAGGTTGGGCCAAAAGAGGAGGCATGTTGTATCCTGGATACGTGCTACCAGGAGGGGAACAAGTGCGAGAGGTGCTGCCGCCTCCCCCAGGAAAACCATAATCCATGGGAGGTTGGGCATATGGATGAGAGAGAGCTCCAACGATACCGTCGGCGGCATGAGGTGCCCCCGGTGCGTTGCCACCACCGGGTCTGGGGAGATCAGGTAGAACGGTATAAACATAACTTGTCTGAGCGTAGATCAAGTCATATTTTAACGGCATTTGGAGGGCGACTTCTTCGGTTTGGGGAAAATGCGATGCGACATATTTCCCGATAGGAGGCAAGAGAGATCTAAGGAACCAGTCCATGTAGACACAGTCTTCGAAGGTAGGGGATTGACATAGGCTCTTTCTTCTCTGCCATTCCTGGACATGATCAGATAGGCGGGTCGCAGATGATTGATAGAAAGAAGTCAAAAGTTCGATACCAGTTTCATAACGAAGGGGAAGCTGGAAGTAAGATAAAAAAGCCCGGGCAAGAGTCGCAAAGGTGGTATGAGAGGAAGAGGCCTGATCAACATACCACTTAGAAGCCACGCCTGTAAGCGTTCGTGGGAACAACCGAAGATGGACAGAGTCATCGGTAATGGAGGTAGATGAACACCACATGTGGAAAGATCTAACATGATTTGAAGGATCTTCTCCAGCAATTCCTTCAAACTTTGGGATGTTAGAAGGGATATTTGAAGGGTCATTTGTCAACCGGTCCAAATCGGGGAGGATGAGGCCTGCCATGAAGGGGAGCAAGGGCGCAGCTGAGGTAGTTCCTATGGCGGTTCCGCTAGTAGTAGTTCCGACATTAGGGCTGGGATTACCACTAGCGTTAGGCCCTGGACCAGAAATAGTGAAGGTGACAGGGGGAGAACCGGAAGTAAAAGGAGAACCCAATGAACCGGAAGAGGAGTCAGAGTGCGGACTCGGAGGAGGACTAACTCGACGACGACGGGAAGGAGTAGGTCGACCGACCGAAAATTGAGGGTGAAGGCCAAGAAGTCTCCGGGATGTGCGCCTTGGGGGTGCAATGGTGACAACACAAACACGGCACAAGGGGAAGAAGAACGACCAACAAAGGCAGGGAGGTGCAGAATCAAGTGATTACAATGTCGAAACAAGGGCAGAAAGGTGCAGTGTCAATTTATTTTACAATGTTTTAAAGTCTTTTCCTGGCGGTGTTAACCAGGCTCTTCTTCGCTTAGGGTGAGTGTGTGGCGTGCGTTAATTTTAATTTTTAAACCCAGACATTTTGAGAGAAAAATAAAAAGTGTGCTATGTAACTGAAAATAAATCTGCAGAAAATAGTATATAATGCTGAAATAACAGAAAATTAATAGCTAACCATGCATTTATCTAACCCAAAAAGGCGGGTCTCTCAAAACTAGTCTAAAAGAGGGAAAAAATTTAGTCAAAAAACACTAAAAAGAGGCCAATAGATCTAAGGTCGGGAGGGACATGGATCTAAAGGAGAAATCTGCTGAAAAGAGGTGCAGAACACAGCCAAGAGGCAGAGGCAAGGTGGCTGTAAAAAAGGAGGAAATCTACAAAAAGCAGAAGGGACAAGGAGGAGGCCCTAAAGGTAGATCCAAACAAAACTTCAGGAGGTGATTTGAAAGGGATAAGAGCTGATTAAAAGGGGTCTAAAAAGGACCTATCAGATCTGAAAAAGGGAAGGCTGAAACTCTGAAAAATCAGACACCTGAAACAGTTAAAACTCTTCCACCAAAAGTGGAGGGTACTGAAGCCCTAAGGGGAAATGTTCCCACTTAGATGAGAAAAACAGATCAGAAACAGGTCTGAACGGGCTGAGACAAAGGCTGGAAAACCCTGACAGAAGCTTCAGAAAAAAAAACCCAGAAAAGTTGTAGAAAAATAGCAGAAAAACTGGCAGGTCGCAGGTTCTGACCTGTTTTTTGTGCAGGTCACAGATAATGGGCTGAAAAGTGCGACCTGTAGTCTAGGTCGCAGTTTTTGGGCTGAAAAGTGCGACTTGAAGCTCCGGGTGTCTCGGCGGCAGATTTCCGAAAAAGTTTCCGTCTCAGTTGCGGTTGATGTCTGTCACCTGCGCAATGGGGCTAGAAACACACGGAAGTTAGAAATTTTAATGTTTTAGGGTTTTATAGGTGAAAAACAACATAAAAATAAGAAAAAAAAAAGCTGAAAAGAAACCTTAGGGTCTGAAGTAGCTGGATATGCAGGAATATGAAAAACAACAGCGGTCGTAATTGAAAACCCGTGTGGAGTCTCCAGTTGTTAGTATGAATCTTTTGTTAAAGGGTACGAAAAAATACCACTTTAGCTACGCATAACTTATAGCCCTAACCTCAAATATGGCTGCCAATATCTTCAGATCTGCAGTTAGTTGATCAAGACAAGTGCTGCAAAAAACCAGATCTATGCATAAAGAGACATTAAGCAGTAAAAATAAGGTTTTGCTCCATACATCCAATAGACAAGACAAGAACAATTTTTGAAAGAATTTTTTGTATTAAGGGCACCTCGGAGGAAAACAAGAAGATGTTTCCAATTCTCCTCAATGGGATGGGTTCTTGGAAGTCCTCAGCACTTCAGATCTAGCATTTCTCTCTCCTGTTGGTGTAGAAAACCCATACAAAGATAGAACTCAAAGGGAGCTCACACAACAAATAATGGAAAATATGACAATGATAATGGCTCAAAGTCGGACCAAGAGTTTAGATCCAGAGTGATCTAATAGGCAACAAAAGGTGAAGAATGGTAGGAAAAACCCTCCTATTTATAACAAAATATTGGGTCATTCTAGATCTTGGTGCATGATTAAAATAACATTAACCAAATCTAGATCCACCTTTTATGGAATATTTTATTACATTTGTTGGAGGGAAAAGGTATTTGACTTGGGTCAAATCCCTTTATTTGTGAATAATAAATAAATAAATGATTTATTTATCATTTTAAGGAAGTGGTTGAAAGATAATCAAATAAATAATGATTTATTTAATTATTTATGGGTGATTTAGTCATATTTAGCAAGGAATATTATTTAAATAAGATTTAAATAATTATTCCTAGAAAATAATAAGATAAATAAAGATTTATCTAATTAATTTCTTTGTCTTGGGTTAAACATGACCAGGAATAATAATTAAATTATTGTTTAATTAATTATTCCTTGAGGAAAATCAAACAAATATAGGTTTGTTTAATATTTCCTTTTGGGGTTTCCTGTTTAGACCATAAACAACCTAATAAATTGTGTTTCATTAAGTTTATTTTACATAGTGAAAAGAAATTTTACTTAGGGTAAAATTGGTCTTGTAGGCTAACAGGTCCATCTAATGATAGTAGGTTGAATGACCAAAAAATGGTGTAACAATACCAAAGAGTTGTTCCTGAATAGGAATTGTGAACAACGTGTTACCCTCAAACTATTAGTGGACCTAAAAGGGTTCCTAAGAGGGCAGCGCTAGGACAAGGGAAACGATGGAGGGTTAGCCCATTATCACCACAGCTAAGGCTCCTTGCTCTTCACGGAATTTCATCGATGGGTGGAGTCCTGGTAGTTTAGGAAGTCACTTATGAAGTATAGGTCAATGAATAGGTGGGAAGTGACCCTTGAAACCATTTCCCTCGAGATAAAATAAAAGTGGGACTTTCTTTCCTTTTAAACGAGGAATTTATCTTCTAGGGAGAGAGGAGGGGGATTGAAGGGTTGAGGGAGAAAAATAAGACTTATGAAGGAATTTATCGATATAAAATCCTTTGAGACTTGGATTCCCAAATGGTCCTTGATGAAAGGCCTTTGACACCAAATCAGGACCACGAAGTTGTGATGAACCTTCGAGTTCGAGGATGGAATTTAGCAACCAATGATGTTCTATCCTGGACAAAGGTGAGGAAAGGATCAAACAATATTTTTACTTCGATAGGTCAAATTGATCCTCTTTTAGGTTCCATCCTTGGGAACACCTAGGAAAAACTTGATCCTGGAAGCTGGGGCTTCTAATTGTCTAGAGATTCCACGGGCGAATTGGCCCAAGTTCTAAGGAAAGTGAGGGCACCCAACAACGTAGCTACCTCTAGGATATAGAAGTTTTCCTCTAGCTAGATTCCTGGGAAATTTTTCCAAGGTGACATAATGGGGCTAGACCTAGGGTGAAAATCTCCCAATCTAAGAAACCCTCTTTGCGGTATCTTGATTTACTTCTCCTACTTGAATTATGTTACAAGTTAATTTACAAAATATCCAATAAATTAGCGAAGTAAATAGTAAATAAAACTAGCAACCTACACACATACGGATCAAATATTGAATAACATGTTCATAGACGAGGTGACACAGTTTACGGACAACGAGTCCTCGGGAAAAACCCAATGTGGGAAAAACCGGTAAACTAGCTACGGGGTTTTCATTATTATACATAATCTAAGTACAAAAATATTGGGCACCAAAATGGTTCACCCAACGAGAAATAAAAATGGCGGTAATACGCTGCTCTAAATCCTCTACGTCGGCCCCCATTGAATTTTTGGCCTTTACACGCTCGGTCAGGGCCCTCGGTCACCGCGAAGGACTTACTGCTGCCCTTGTGCTGCCTTGACTAGGCTTCGTCGATACTGCGTGGCTCACTGTTGCCTTTGCCTTACACAACGAGCTTTGGCTAGACTAAGTGGCTCCTTGCTACCCTGTTTTGTCTAGGTAGGCTGGAATACTTATACGAAAAAAAGCATAGGTAAGAAATAAGGCACTAGCCAGGTAATGCATATGATTAGAAAAATTGAAGAAATGAAATGAAAATAGATCGTGTCACAAATAAACTGAAACGACTCGATAGGACTAGAGATTAAAATCTTTGACAACGACGATAAGTGCTTATAGCATTAGCTAAGAGAACAAAACTAGGTCATGAGGTTAAAATGTTGTATAATTGTTGGCACAGGAAAATTATAGAATTGTTAAGTCGTCTTCTGTAGAATTTTTAAATGGTTGGTGATCATCGATTATCATTTTATTTCATCAAATACCACAGTGAATGGACGCATAGCCTATTTAACCTGAGAACCAAACACCACGGAAATTTGTGTGATGGAAAAAATATTCACACTATATTGAAGAAAACACCTACCAAATAAGGATTAAATTTCAAATGGGGCAAGAAAAAATAGAAGATAAACATAGAAAAAAGTTAAAATGCTAGCGCAACGAGAAGTAACTAGGTAGCATGGTAGAAATCATAACACAAAAAATTATAAAAATGGAAAACCCTACAAATTAGCACCCATCCAAACATCACCACAATTTTTCTTATAACTCTAAATCTCCAAATTCATCAAATTATATCCTATATTCAAACACAGTCCTCTACAGTAGCCATTACGAGATAAGGGCAAGAACTTACTACGGAACCATCACCTACATGTGGTGATCTTATTATGTGACCGAAGAAAACTACTTTCGTGAAAGACACGGAAAGGTAACCTCTACGCAAGATTTTTCCATACAACCCGGGTTGAGCAACCACATATATATCACCGGATTTTTCTCTTCAAATTTGTAACTTAGAAAAACTACGTCGACCACCCTCAAGGTTGCTCCCGAGTCACCCGGAGCGAAGCCCTCTCTGACATCATCCTCTTTACGTAGTACCTAATTAGTAATTAACCATAACGAGTTTCTTTATCATGTGGGTATTTCAAATATGTTACTTATCTAAGCATAAAGCTTTCATGTTAAACAATCAGGTCAAAAGACTTTAGACTATGATGCAAAAAATACAAAGAAACCTCACCAACAATCAAAGGACAAACAAAGTCAAGCCTCTACAAAGTATAAATAGATATCTAATAAACTTCATTTTCCACCACAAAAAAATGTGCTTAACTAAAGAAAATTCTAATTCTTGTGCTTTCAAGACAAAGCTTTCAGGCGGTGATGTTATAATATACTACCTCTGTATGAGAACAATCAATGTATAATTAGACCATCATAAGGCTCATTTTAAACATCATTATTGTCATTTTATAAATCATTTTCATCAAATCAGCAGAAGCAAGCAACGATTGCACTCGGTTCCACTTTGAAGCAAAGTATATGGAAGTTTCATATACTTATTATGAAGCTATCTAGATTTGCAACTTGATTGTAGAGTCAACCAATCAATTGTTGAAGTCCAATATTGTCTCTTGTGAGAATCAAAGTTACATCGAAGCTCTATGAAAATCCAATGTGTCATGACCATTTCAAACACATTGATATTCAATCAATTTATAAGATTAGTTCATTAGGGAGTTGGTAGTATTTTGGACACGATGACAAAGCTGCATATGGTTAATAGTTTTATTAAAGATCCTAACAAAGGGAAGTTTGACAAGTTGAGGAGAATCTTGGGTTATTGGTCACTCCCTCCTTAGCACATACGAAACTCATGACACTTCCTGTCACAAACTCTTATTCATTCATTTTTAAATATAGTTTTATCTGGTTTTGTTATGATGAAATGTCTAATGGAATATCCATGATAGTTTATGAATCACCCCAACATCTATCCTTTATGCAATTCATATGATGATATTTCTTCACACTTATTATATCACAGATTGTCAGAGCATAGTACAAGTCATCACCACCCTTGCAAAATTAAACATGATGAGCTCGTGGTCCTATCTAAGCTTGGAAAAGAAACTTCAAAACTTAGTTGCACAACATGATGGAATATTATTGTGAAGGTTTCCAGCAGGCTAATCAACAATATCTAGTGGGATTGGAACAACAACAAATTTTTCATGAGAAATATCCATGATATTTTACGAATCACCCCTTATTTATCTCTTGTCCCAACACGGTGCAGTCATCACCACCACCCTTGAAAAATTGAACATGATGAGCTCATGGTCCTATATAAGCTTGGAAGAAAATTTCAAAACTTAGTTACACAACATCATGGAAGATTTATTAAAGTTTCCCATGCATTCTAATCAACAATGTCACAGTTCAGATTGGAACAACAACACATTTGGTATTTCAAAAATATGTGATAGTTTATGAATCACCCCAACATCTATCGTTTATGCAAGTCATATGATGATATTTCTTCACACTTATTTATCTTCTCTTGTCCCAACACGGTGCGGTCATCACCGGTACCACCCTTGAAAAATTGAACATGGTAGGCTCATGGTCCTATCTAAGCTTAGTTGAAGAAATTTCAAAACTTAGTTACCATGACATCATGGAAGATTTATTAAAAAGGTTTCCTGCATTCTAATCGGCAATATACGGTGGGATTGGAACAACAACACATTTTGTTCACAAGAAATATAAGACAGTTTATGAATCACCCCAACATCTATCCTTTATGCAAGTCATATGATGATATTTCTTCACACTTATTTGTCTCTTGTCCCAACACGGTGCTGGGTCATCTTTGTGAAAAATTGAACATAACAGGCTATAGTTGCCCTATCTAAGCTTGGAAGAAAGTGCAAAGCTGCATTTGCTCAACATCATGGAAGATTATTCTAAAGGTGTCCATGCATTATAATCGAGAAATATCTTGTGGGATTGGAACAAAAACACATTTTTTTCACGAGAAATTCTAACAAAGATCATAATTAAATTGATAAAAAATAGTGTTTGGAAGACAAGATTCATCCCTAAACACAAAACTAAACGGATTTTAGTGATTCCTCCCTCCCTATTGGATTCCCTTGTGACTTATTTTATGGTGTTGCATAATTTATCCCACCCTAGCTACCAGAAGTGGGTGTGGTACTCTTCCTCTCCCGATCTTATAGCGAGAAATTAAGACATACCCAAATTTAAGGCTCCAACAAGCGAGTTAATTCACTGCTCTTCATACTTGTACGGAAATTGCATCCATAAAAGAGTCAAATCCCTATAGATCATGGGGATTCAAAAATCATGATCAATTGGGTCAATAATTCATAGAAAACATCTACCTACACCCTTAAATACAGAATGTCATAAATTCCCCCAACTCTTTGGACTAGCTATCTTTCAAACACATTTTGAAGGAGATAAATACCACAACATACAAGCTTTCAAAGAATCTCTCAAATTCCCATTGATACCTTTGTGGTATCAAAATCCATCTATAGGATGAAGTATGGCCAAATGATTATTCATGTCTAAATAGAAAAACCATTAATATAGATTGATGCATGCACATTCCAATCATGACAATTAATTTCTACATCTTCTCGATAGAAAAAACAAGTAATATTTTTTTTAAGTTGCTCACTTTACAACATAAACACCAATTTCACCCATAATGTTAGGATAAGTTGAATGATATGACCGAAAAGGTGGGAGGAGTATTTTGTGGTGTATTGAATAGGACTAGGGGACACACATGTAGTATGAGTGAATGAAAGTGGGATGTCGAAGCATGGTTTAATAAGATCTATAATCCGAGGCATTAGAGAATGAGAAGGGGGATTAAGACCTAATGTCATAGGGGCTAGGGGACCTAGAGGGAAGGTAACAAGAGAAATTGAAAGGGGAACCCCTCATAGTGGTGATAAGGGCATTAGGGGCCCCATTATCACAACTTGATAGAGTCATTAACCCATAACCATTAAATTCCCCTGTCCGCAACACGAAGCCATACTCCCCTTAACCCCTACACTCATACCTCATAAGCCACTAAACCCTTGACGCATTAAACCTTAATGTTTATTAACTTACTTAACCTAGAATCCATGAACCCCCTAAGCACTAACCCCTTATTCTCTTAACCCGTGACCCCACTTAAATCCTAATCCATAACCCCCAGAACACCTTAAATCCTAACCCCTTAGCCCCTAACACCTAAATCCCTTAATTATTAAGCCCTTAACCCCTAAATCCCTTTCCCCCCAAGCCCTTGGCCCTTAAATCTTAACTCTTGAAGCCCTTAACCACTTAGTATCTAAGGAAAAACACAACACCTCAAACCAACAAAATAACCTCTTAGGAGAATCCTTCACCTCTAACTAAGAATATTGGTACCATTTGATTTTTTAGAGAACCGGGTATTGGTCTCGAGGGTGTGCGTTTGTGGGTAATGCGCTTATGACATGTATACCAAATGTAGAACAACTAGATAATTTGAAAAACCTTGATAAGTGTTAAACACCATGTTAAGCACACACATGGTGTATGAAAGATAAACACACACACAAGACTCGGCACACAATGAAGGACATAGGCTTTTCTTATTTCCCATTATACATGATGTACATTTATAATACAATGGTGTGACTCTTGGTTTCACATTCCAAGGTCACTTGGACTCAATGTGACTTTTCACATTCCACACCTACCCATAGAGGATTAGGTGTTCCAACATCCTTAATCCGAAGGGGTATGTGTGAGTCCAAGAAGAAATTACAAATACGCAAAGTATGTGACACTTGGGCTGAATCAACTCTCTAAAATGTTGGAAAAAATAGGTGGTTTAAGGATGACCACCAACATGGGCTGAAACTTGTTGCGGTTCTGGAACTCTTCAAAAGTTTGAAGAAACTGTAAATCTTCCATAGAGGAATTGTCCCTCATAAAAAGGAGACCTTGACCTAAAAGAAGGGAGGTCTACTACATGATGGTTTTAGGATTACCAACAAATGCAGAGTCCTTTGAAGCATTTCACACAGGAAATCGAAGCATTTCTTGGAACTCAACCAAAGGCAGCGAAGATGAAGGCTTAAGTTGCTAGAGGAAGTGTTCATCATATATGAAGGGAGACTGTGACCTAAAAGAATGGTATACTACTGTGATGGTTTAGGTTATCCACCAACCAAAGATGATGGTTTAAGGTTGTCCACCAACCGAAGGCATGCTCATGGGAATTCTTGTCTGCGGCTACATTTCGAATGGAATGATGAATTGTGGCTCGGCCTCGCTTGAAGCTGGTTTGTCCGCTTGTACATGACCACCATTTCCCCCTATCGGGGGACAAGGTGAGATGATGGCGAAAAAAAATCAAGCGCAAGTTTCTCAATATTCGTGAACATGTTCGACATGTGTCTTAAACATCTTCTTGGCTACTGATGCCCATTGTGGCTTGATCCATCAAGATGAATCTTTGTTCTTGCGGGAGGCTTGTTTAAGGCTTGTCTGTCGAAGAATGAGTGTTCCAACCACGGTGCTTGCATGGATGAAGATCGAAACAATGATCTTTCATATGGCCAACTCGATCACGGTGTTGGCATTTTACAATACGATGTTGTTGTTGTGGAAGGCCCGGATACGGAACAATTGTGGGTGAGCTTGTCATACATGAATGCGGCACTCTAAAATATGATGGAAATGGTGGCAATGCAGGTGTGAAAGGACACATCCTTGTCATATCCAAGACCATTTCGGTGCTTGTTGTGGACGAAGCTCTTCCCAGGTACGATGATGGGCTTAGGAAGTGCGAGGCCGAGAGTACTTTGCACATCTGCATGTACATACGCTCTAATACGAGGAACTAAATGAGGATCAAGCTGCAACTTTATCTTCTTTCTTCGATGAGATTCCTTCACAATATTACGAGACGAAGCTTGAGTTCGAGAATGGTGACTCTTTTCTTGAAGTTCATCTTGTTGGAGCTAAGATTCAAGCGCAAAACCTCAATCACTGCTTGTGCATCTTGCAAACAACTTTGAATATTACAAAGAGCATCCTTGCTCATTTTCACCATATCTGTAGACAAACATTGGAATGAATGAGGTTGTTGACAACTCTAATGCCTCATTGATTTTATGCATTTCAACAACTTAGGCTAAAAAATGAAAGCGTGTCGCTTCAAGAAAATGCACCCGTTTACAATGTGATTCAACTTCTTTCAAACAATTACAAATGACTCCAAGGAATTCTCAAAGTACAAAGTGTGCTCCTCAAATGATGGAGGAAATCAACAATCCATGACTCAAATTTACACTTCAAGTCTTAATTTACGGCTATGAATGAAGAAGCAATACAATACAATATTTTTGCAAAATATTTTGTAAATGTGCGACTGAAAACCTATCTGGCTGAATTTTCTTCAAATAGCTGTTTTTCAATGATGGCACACTTGTCTTCTCATGTAAAATTCTTAGGAAGAAAATCACCCTTATGCCACAAATCACACAATGTCAAATTCATTTTTCTCTGAATATAGTCCATGTTCTTCATATGCCCTTTCCTTCATTTACATTGTTCCATATCTCTTTCTCTCTCTCTCTCTCTTTGTTTTTTTTTTTTAATTAATTAAAAAATAGATTAATTAAAAATGGGGAGGAAATTAATAATTTAAAAGGAGGAATTTAAGAATGCATACGGGAAAAGACGGAATAGGGAGGAATTAAATATAAAGTTTTAAATATTAAAAAAATTGGGTAAGAAAAGGAGAGAAAAATTGAAAGGAATGGAAGGAATTTTAATTGAGAAGAGATATTATATGGGGGAGAAGCGAATATTAAAAAAAAAATTTAAAAATATAAAACATATGAAATTAGAAATTAATGTGGGGAGGGAGAGAGGGAAGCAAACGCGGTTGTAAGGGGGATGGGGGAGTGCGTTTGAGTGGTGGTATGGAAATCAGGAGAAAGAGGAAGGGGCGAGGGGCGGGTTAGAGAGCTTGAGGGCGTGGGGAATTAGGGCCTATGCGCGGTGACGGGGTGAGGCCGAGAGTGGCACGGGTCGATGTGTGAGGGGATCATTTATTGTAAGGGAGGGTAGGAGTGCGTATTGTAAGGGGGGGGAGGGCGTGAGAGATAGGGAGGGTAGGAGTGCGTATAGGGGGAATGGGTAGTATAAAGGGCGTGAAGTGGTGTTTGAGTGGTAAGAATGGGGAGGTTTGGTGGGAGCATGGAGAGATAGGGGGAAGGGGATTCGAATGTGTTGAGTTGTGTATGCAGTTGCGAAGCGATTGCGTGGAGCGAGAGAGTTGGGAGGCGTGTGTAGGAGACACGCGCGAGAGGTGGAAGAAGCGAGCGAGTGAGGGCGATGGGGTGCGGAGTGTGAGTAGGTGAGGGGGAGAGCGTAGAGTAGGCGCAGGTAGCGAGATAGGAGGGCGAGGTAGGAGGAACGGGTGGAGAGGTGGCTCGAGTGGAATGTGAGCGGGGGTGGGGAAGGATGGGTAGATAGGGAGAGGTATGGCGCGGGGGTACATGGTTTGAGTGGAGGGCGGGCGAGAGGGCCATTTTATTTTGGAGAGGGTAGCCAGGCAGGCGGAGGTAGTGAGCGGTGGAATGTGAGGGTGTGGGTGAGGCGATGGGGAGTAAAGTGGAAGTAGAAAGGCGAGGAGACTCTGAAATTTTTGTTTTTAATTTTTTAATTTTATTAATTTTTTTTTAATTTTTTTTAATATAACGATGAGAGAGATTCCACTTAAAATAAGTTTGGTAAAAATTGTAGAAATGAGGGAAATAGTACAAATTTCCAAGTGCGAAATTTAACGTGATTATGACAAAACTGAAATTTTTCCAATAGCGGGAGCAGAAAAATATTTTCTAACGGTAGAAAAACCCGAAATTCTGAAATTTTTTCAATGGAAAAAATCGAGAATTTTTCTTGAAAAACTCGAGAAATATTTTCCACTAAAAAAAAAATCATAAAATTCTTCGAAAACCAACTTTAAACAATTTTACTCCAACGGCTCTCCAAATTACGAATAAGGCGGTGGAGGAAAAAATAAGCGAGTGAGAAAAACCGGATGCACAAGGATGCATCTCCAAAACAATTACGAATGCGCGAGGATTTTGAATCTTGCTCCTTCTCAAAACCAATTTTTCTCTTCTCCAAGTGCGAATGCGGCAAAAGAGCGTGCTGAGAAATCTCGAGTCTTGCAAAAATTATCAAAGTTTTTGCGGATATGTACACGAACCATAAGCACAAATGGCTCACTCAATTTGGGCAGGGCTAGCAATTGCTCGCTACGATACCATTTTAAACACCATGTTAAACACACACATGGTATATAGAGAAAGATAAACACACACACACAAGACTCGGCACAAAATGAAGGATAAGCATGAGGCTTTCTTTATTTTCCCATTGCCATGATGTACATTTATAATACAATGGTGTGACTCTTGATTTCACATTCCAAAGGTCATGGACTCCATTAGCCTTGACTTTTAAATGATATTCCACTACCTGGGGATTAGGTGTTCCAAAAATAATAATTTCTCACAATATCTACTCTTCATTTTGACATGGAGCTTGTAGTGTTCTCCCACCAGGGAGTTGACAATGAATAAATCACTCATAATGACACAACCTCTTCAACCTAATGAACAAGGAGCTAACCCTTGATAAGTATCTTATTTGCTAAAAAACACAATTGTTTCATGTATAATAACATATACATAAAAGAAAAATAAAATATTATACACATCAATTAAAACGACCTCTGTTTTACTGAGTAGTGGGCAAGGGGTGAATGTAGTACACTATTAAAGTTACATCATGTTTAAATTCCTTTTACTTCACGAGCTTTTTCTCCATTAAGGTTGATGCACCATCACGAAAGGGGCATGATACCTTTTTGTGGGGGAGCGATTAAGGTTGTAACACAAATCGGGTGACATACACCTCCAATGTAAATGACATCATTATATGTTTGTGTCAATTTGTTAAAGAGGTTATTTATAAATAATAAATTTAGTACTTGGACTTCATATTTTCATGGCCTTGGCTCTAAGATGGATTTGTACTAGGAACACTTCATGCAAATAAAGAGGGGCCTAATTTCGGAACCCTCATACACACGAAACACTAGATGTTTCCCTTCGGATCCCCCATGGTGTTTTCAAAGTGGGTTTACACTAGTGTCTAGTTGAAACCAATGACATCATGATATTCTTCTTCTCAATAACATCTTAAGATTTCCATATACACAACATTGAGTTAGAGGATCACCTCATCTAATGATCTTACAATTACAAGTTGTAAAAGTTCTGCTAAATTAATACTAAATTTGAGAAATTTTAAGTGGCCAAGACTAAAAATGGCTAACTTAAATGGCTAAGAAAGTCATAATACATTGCATATTTCTACGATCTCTAGGATGAAAGAAGCCAGCTCAAGACAACGTACATACATTGAAAGATGGATTCAATTTTGGCAACTATCATTTTAAAAAAGGGCTAGCTTTGCCCCAAAATGACGGTCCCTCCTCCAATACCTTGCCACCGCTTCCATAGTTGTCCAATTTTTACAATAATAGAACCTCTAAGTACAAGCTTACCATATACTTAGAACTTAGGTTGGAATTTATTTGATTCTTGAACTCTTTAGATAGTGACTAAAGATATTAAATGTAGATTGAAGCATTTCCACAGCACATAGTTGAACTGATAGACATGTAACCATGCATAGAGGAATACTTCCCTCGAGACATGTACTTGATTTTGTCCACAATGAAAAGAATCCTACTATGTTTTTGGTATATTTGACAAGACTACATATTTAAAGTAATGAAGATTTAATTATTAATGTTTGAAAATCCTTTAAGAGGTGAAGACAATCAAATTCACATAAGAGGAGGTATTCCCTTTGTTTAGCGAACCTCCATGGAGAGAAAGAAATAAATGCGAGATTAACCTATTGTTTATGTGATAATTAGGGAATGTATATCCATTCTCTCAAAAGATTGTAGTCTTAGATAATAGAAAAGTCTCCTATTTATTCTAAATAATCCTTAATGCTATTTATAGAATACCTTCTCACCATCACATTCACAATAGTCATTTTCTAAGAAAATAACTACAAAAAAAACTTTAAATATGCAAATAAATAACCTCCATACATAAAGGTGAAAACATATTTAAAACAATTTTAAAGTAAATTAGAATGTAATATAGAAAAATTAACAAAAATCTTGGTACAACATTAATTAAAATAATTTTCTTTCACACAAATATATTATTAAAAAATACAAATTAACATTAATAAATAAATATTTATATAAAACCCCACTTTAATAATGAATAATTACTTCATTTATAATTGATTTATATATCGATTTTCAATGTGACTCAAAGAAATGACACAAGCCATTATAATTATCCCACCCAATCACTTAGTTTCATTCCTTTAACTTTGTCTTGTTCCATTTATTTTTCAAATTAAAAAATATTAAACTATTCCAAATTCTTTGAAATCATATGGCACCTTTACATTTAATGCCTCTTTGTATTTTCCGCTATTGCATTGTCCTCACCTTACAGGAAACAAGCTCACGCATTGTCTTTGTATTTTTCCACTATTGCATTATCCCTCTCACACTTACTGTGACTTGAGCTCATAACCTTTGAAACAAACTGTGGGGAGCTCACTTTTGTAAAATCCTGGTTTGCAATTACTGCGGAATAAATCCCAGAGTCCCAGACCCATCACACACGACTTCCAACAAATCATTTGTGTTTCTTCACTTGTCAAAACAAGTTGAGAAAAGGTATTTTTAACGAAGATACTTAAATTACAAAATCCCATAATTTTTCTTGTGGTTGTCATGAATCCTGTATGCTCTGTCTTGGAAAATTCCATTACAAATAAACCCTTGTATTCTACGAACTAAATTTGTCGAAATAGGTATTGCTCAAAACAACTGTTTTAAGTAAGCAGATTTAGAGAAAAAAAGGTTGATTAAAGTATCTACAATGGTTCTTTGGTTCTTTCACTTCAATTATTCTAAGCTTTCGATGGAAAATTTTAACCTATTTTGGCTTATAAACAATATTTCATAAGCTAAGGCTCTCTATAAATGGGTTGTAATTTAGAGCTGCTTTGATACATAAAACTATTCATGGGAAATTCATTACAATGTTATAAACTGCGCTAAGATGAAAAGGGGCTTTCCATGTACAACTCTTTCCAGTCCTTGAGTACTTGCCTTTACCTTTGGATTCATCTTCTCCAAAAAGAACAAACTTCCATGCTCAAGATTGCCAAATGAGTGTACACGATATTGATTGTGCACGCTTAGCCTGGAGAGCTAAGTCAATGCCATCCTTTGGATCATAGTATATAATGGTGTGTCTTGCCATGTACTTCTTTATCCAATGTTGGATAGGACTTATATAGTCATCATCTTGGGCATATGAATAGTGCGGTCCATCATCTAGCCACGAGCCACCTCCTTGCACTAAAAATGCCTTTACAAAGGTTGTTGTACATGCTCCAACAATTGTCCCCCTTCTCTCACACATGCAAATCTCCTGTAATAGCTTCAAGAAACAAGGTTTTAAATGGTAGGCTGCAAGATAAGCCTACAAAATGTTGTTTCCCTCTACGAATATCCACATGAAGTATCTTTTGCCAAAATTTTAGATTTGGAAAACCAAGCTGACTTATGATTTGGGGCTTGATGGCCTCTTTTGAAAAGTTGAAGTGGCCACAATACATCGATGTTTGAACATGTTATTGTCCCAAACATTTTGCAGTATTAGGATTGCATTTTCTTGTTATTTTTTTGCCCCATTGATAAGGACACATGGATGTTGTTTAAAATGGAATATGCATCATGTACCTAAACATCTTTTGGCTGTCCAAGATCACATGAAATAGGATCTGAAGTTTCCTTTTCATGCTCCATATATGATGTGTGATGTCCTTCTCATGATCCATGAGGTGGCTCCTGGTAGAGTCGGTCTTGTTAGCCCTCTGTCGGAGATCATTTTCTCTTATTTGCATTTCATTTTTAGGTGTCTTATTCATTTCATTCATGTTTGCATTTCGTTAGGGGCATGCCATTGTACGATGTAAGGGTGTTTTTCTTTTCATGTTCCCTCATGCTTGTGCCTGCTGGGTTAGTCAAAATTCCTCAAAATTCATCCAAGTTCAGTTTATGTCATTTACAGTCATAAATGGTTATTTTGGTCAAAAAGAGTCTTTCAGTTTCTAAGTCTAGGGTTTGGTCTTTAGTAATGTCAAACAATGCCCGCAGGCCATGAGGAGGTTTCCAATAAGTTCTTAGTTTAAAATTTTTATTATCAAACATATTCGAGGACATTTCTTGTTCAAAACTCTGTTTTGAATAAGAAATTGTCGAATTCATTTTTGTAATAAGAGGTATCTTTCCACCATGAAGTTCTTCACTTGCAGATTCTGGTCCTCCTTTGCCAAAGTTCAACACCAACATCCCTGCAAAAAACAACCAATTTCATCATTCGAAGCTCAGAAAGTCATGAGGAAACAAGAAAACAAAAGACAGAGTTTTATTAAATGAAAAGTGCCAAAATCAAAAAACATTACAAAATGGGTTTTGAGAAGAAAAAATCAAAACCATGTCTATAAGATATTTCTCAAAGGCCATTCATTCATTTGCATCAAAGAGTATTGAGAAAATCCAAGAGAAAGTCGAGTTTGAGTTTGGGAGGGCGAAACTGCGTTTTAGAAGGGTAGATTATATGACTGAGTTCAGCGCGGCGCATTGGGATAGGACACGGCGCATAGGCGCGACGCGGCGCATAGAGCCGGAAGACACAATGTTAATTTCCAAGGGCGCGGTGCACCCATTGAACGTGGCGCATTGGGCCTGTGTGCGGCGCACAGGGTCGATAGGCCTAAAAAACGTCTTTCTTGTCCCAAACTCAAATCATTTCGATGCATTTGCCTCCAAGTAAGTTGTGTACGCTTACCATCTGAGTTTAAATTCTTGTTGGGTGTCATTTGAAGGTGAAATTCAAGAGCTTAGTTGGTGAAAGAAAAAACCCTATACTCACATTGAAATCTGCTCCATAGGGTTTGAAAGAGGTGATTAAAATTTGATAATTGGTTCACCCCATGGTCTCTTGTGCTCTCAACACTGTTATCACTATTGTCATACTATTGTCATATTGTTATCACGAGTCCTCCCTCTGTCCCATATCCCTCATTCCCTTTTGTTCCCATGTGGTAAGCCTCAAACCCTATCATTCACTTCCCTCCATTGATAAACCTAATCTCCATAACATTCAAGGGCTGCCTTGTGTCTTTGATTTCATTTATATATTCCCATTTCATTGACTCATTCCCATTACTATCACCCATTCCCATTACTTATAAATCCCCAAATCCCTGATTCCGCAAACAGTGACTGTCCTCACCACTAAAATTCACTTGACAGTCTACTGTATTCCTTGTGATGTTTCTTATAGCACCTCATCATATATGTGACACATTGGGCATCAAAGCATACACCAAATTATTGTTTTCACCATACATATAACAACATACACTTGTCAAACACCTTGATTTTAGCACCATGTCAGAGACAGATTCACCATATGAGTAGGGATATGAGCAAGACAGTGATTCATCTACCAAGCTTAATGTGCCGAGGAGATCTCATAAAAGTGGCAGGCATGTTAGGGAGGAGCCCACTTCTTTGACCCAATTGCAGGCCTGTCCGCTTGCAATGGATTGTTTTTAGCGTCAGTCATGCTTCCAGTATTGTGAGATGATTGCCCGAACTCAGCATCATCATGAGTTAGCTCGCCTATTTGTCCTAAATTTTCATAATGGTCATGTAAATCTTGCTGGAGTGAACTTCATTTTGACACCAGAGACTATTTCTGAGGTGACTGGGATACCGAACATTGGTGAGGAGTGGAATAAGAGACAACAGCTGGATAGAGCATATTATGAGCCTTACATCAGACCTGGATATTTGAGGCAGTTGAGCAGGGTATTTCCATTCCGATTTCTGCAGGAGTCTTATGCACCATTGATGAAACTGATCATCCGATATTTCAGCTGTGAGGGTAGATTCTCACGTTTTTATGCATGCCATATCAGACTTTTGATGCATGTCACGAGAGTGCGACTGATGAATATTCCATACTTCATGTGTCGGAATATAGAGCGGATGACTACCCTTGTGCAGAAGAAGACTCCGGAGCAGCAGCATAACAACATCTATCCTTATGCGCTCATCAAAATCATTGTAGTGCATCAGTTGGGATTACAGGGCATCACGTGGGATGAGTTCATTTCTCGTGATTTCTTTGCAGTGCCACAACCTCCCAAGGTAGTTCATGATGAGGGAGAGCCTTCACATCAGTTCAAGGTTCCTGAGACTGAGCCTATCAGCACTCCAGTGTGTGTGACATATCAAAGAGGCCATAGAGCCTTGTTTGCAGCAGCACGACGAGTACTATCTCCACCAGGGGTGGAAGGGGTCTCGTTATCTTCATCAGCATCACGACGAGTACTATCTCCACCAGGGGTGGAAGGGGTCTTGCCTTCTACATCAGCACAGGTACAGGACAGAGGCAAGAAGCCTATGCATGATGAGGGCCCTTCAGGAGGCCAAGACACTGGTTTTACACTCATCGATGTTGATTTGAGCTCTCCTAGCTCAAGGATGAGAGAGACCATCCAGGAACAAAAAGATGAGATTGACACTTTGACCGTGAAGTTGCAGAGAGCTCAGTGGGTTATAAGTTACTTGGATCAGTGCAATAAACAACTGGAGGATCAACAGACACTCATAGAGTTGCGGCAAATCCGTGAAGACCGGGAATTGGCCCGAAAGAGACCAGGTGACCTGATACCTTTTGAGCGACAGATTTGGCTGGAGAAAGTCAACCGACATCTTGAGAAGCTATTGGCGAAGGCCAATAGGGACAAATACATGCTTAGGCATATGAAGGATCACTATTGGGTCCGCACGCATGTTTGCAAAGCGAGGATGAAGATCCTGAAGGCAAGGTTGAGAAAAGCACTGAAACGTCGGAAAAGGTCTGATCCACTCCGAATCTTGGCCGAAGATTCCTTGGCTGAGCTTGAGACATGATGGGAGACCTTCACTCCAAGTTTCAGCAAATTTGAAGAAGATTTTATCATTTTTGAAAATTTTGGTTGCAAAACAGGTTTTTCCGCCCGACGCGTCGTGCCACCCGACGCGCGCTTACGTTTGGGACATCTTCTGGAGGAAAACTTTGCATTTTTGGGTTTGTCATGATATATTATGTATGTTTAGGAATGGCTGAAGCATTTCATCAAATTCTGGGCTGTCTAAAGGGCCAAAAAAACTCCAAAAATGGCCTTTCTGCCACTTTTTGTACCAGCAGGAACCAGTCTTGGAAGACTGCAGTTTTGGAGGGGCAAATGACATCCAAATTAAAAAATTCAACTTGGCTTGGATAGCAGACATCCAGGGATTTCCAAACAGCTATCATGAGCTCAATTTGGACTTCAGGAAGTGCGTCAAAATCACCTCCAAATTGGCGCGACGCATAGAGAATTTGAGCGCGGCGCATAGAGAAATTTTGTCTCATTTTCGCTCTTCAGCTCAACAATTCGCCCAGTTTTGACTAGTTTTACCTTTTCATGTGATGATTGATCCATCTTGATGTAATTTGATAACTATGATGTAAATTTGGCATGTTTTTACTTATTCTAGAGGATTCATTCACTAAAAAGTGAAAATTGAGTGAATGGATCAGTTTCCTAGCATATAGAGGCAAGTTGTTTGGCTGCCTAGATTTTAGCTCCATGTTTAGAATTGGTTGAAACAGCTCCTAGAAGGATGAGCTCAACCCATAGAGGCATGGGAAGGGGTTAGGATGGTCTATATATTGTATTTTCTAAGACATTTTCAGGGTTGGATACTTGGGAAAAGTTTGGCACCTCATTGTACATCCATTTTCAGATTTTTGGCAAAGGAAAGACCAGAGTTTTGTAGCACTTGTTGGGATCCTTGTGGCTTCTGAGTTTTGATGATGTTTTCTCTCATGTTATTGTAAGTTTCATTAATGTTATATGTATTCCATTTCCCTTCTCTATGCTTCTGAATTAAACAAATGAGTAATTGAGGTAGAATTCATTGATTTGCTGGTGCTCTGCCTTAGACTTTTGTTTAGTTTTTTATGTTTTCATAAGTTTGAAGAGGATCCTTGCACTCTCTTGCCCTCTTCACCTCCTCAGTAGTATTTTCAATCCATTCATTCGATTTAAGACATCAAATTCATTGCCTACCCTGCCCCAATTTGATCTCTGCAAGAATCTGGCCTCATCCCCAAGCCCAAAATTGTTTTTCCCTTTTTCCAACAAAAGCCCCTAAAAATTAAAATCAAACCCTCCTATTTGTTTATATAGCCTAATATCAGTTGTTGTTTCAGTCATCTCAAGCCCCTTTGAATATTTTCATTGAGATTGACCCGGAGAGAGCCCTCTCATGTCCTCGTAGGGCTAGCTACGAGGCTGAGCGTGGTTTGGTGTTGTCCTTCTTCTGCCTTATTTCAGCCTAAGGTGGATTTGGGAACTAACATAGTGGCAACCATACTAGGGAAAACTGGTTTTTTGGTTAGTGTTGTTTGATTTATAGCTACAGACGGAGCCTGAAGTCACGCCAGGTAGCCTTTGAACTGCTCTTGCTCTGCAAGTGCATAGTAGATAAACATTGCTTTAGTCAATCTCCGGTGTAGCTCGTAGTCGAAAACACTTAACTTATAAATTTCCCCAGTACATGTAATCAAGTTTAGATCTGATTGTTGATGGTGGACAACGATCAGACATCAGAAGGCTGAAATCATTCACCTAGCAATTTCACTGAAAAATCCAGAAATCAATGCTTCATGGTGACTTCACTGTAGGGAGATCAGTAGCTTCAAGATTTTCAAGATGGATCGAGTTGCAAGAAGATACGCTCCCATGAGCCGAGATCACATCCCAGGTTTTCCGAATAAAATGCCCAAGGTAGATTGGCTTCAGAATTTGCCTATGTTCAGAAATGTGGAAGGTAATGATGCTGCTCTTCATCTGGTGAAATTTCACATTCATGTGCATAAATTAAAGGTCGATTTTCCTGAAGACTGTTTGATGAAAATGTTTATGGCTACTCTGGAAGATGAAGCCCGATCTTGGTATGAAAGTTTGCCATCTGCTTTTATTTACTGTTTAAAGTATTTTCATACCATGTTCTTTGAAAAGTATAAAGAATCTTATCCATCCTTGATTTTAGTTCAGAACTGTTGTAGCCATGTTCATTGTTTTATTGAAGATCTTAAGAATTTTTATGGACATGATGACTTCATGGACGAAGAGATCATGGAAGCACTATATGAAAATCCATTTCAGCATCAGAATCAAGATCTTAGTACAATGGAGAATGATGAAAGAGAAAGTTTTGTTTTAGATCTGTCCATAGAAGAAGACAACATGCAGGGAAGTCAAGTTTTAGTTTCAGAATGTGATAATGTTAAGTCAGTCTTTTCAGATTTAGATCCAGATTGTGGCAACCAAGAATACCTTGTGCTGAATCCCATAAAGGAGAAATCTGCTGTTGAGATCATCTGGAATGAAGAAGACAAAGTTATTGGTCCAAATGTTCTCAGTTCATTAGAACACAGCCTGCATGAGGAGGTAATCCAGTCAGCTCATGAAAAACAAGATAAGATCTTTGTTCAAGTAAGTGATAAATCTTCTTTCAATAACTCAGTGATAAATGATAATTTGATTGCCATGTCATATGAAGACAATTACTGTGTGAGAAAAAGAAAACAAAAAGCATTATCTCCTTTGTCTAAAGATGAGATAGATCAACTCTTGAAAGGTCATGTTATAGCCCAAGCTAAAGAAAATTTGTAGTGCACACTTGGTCAAGAAAGTGTTGGTGAAACTTCTTCCTCTTTTGAAAATGATGACGGTCTTGTAATTAACTTTATAGATCAGCAAACAGATAATATTTCCTTTCATGAAGATGATAAGGTTGTCATGTTTGATAATCTTGAAGATTGTTTTTTGTTTAAGAATGACCTAGATCATGAAGTTGAGGAATATGAGCTTGAGAGAGACAATATGCCAAAATTTCTCATGGTCAAGGAACCTACAGCTAACACTCAGATGGCAGAGGCACATACCTCTCTGTGCATTCCTATCCCTCAGAAAACAATTGTTCTTTCAGATCAGAATGGAGGGAGTACTTGTATTTTTGCAGCTGGATCTCCAGATAAGCCGGTGCTTCAGGATTTTCAAGATCCCTTTAGCATTCTTCTGCAAGCATTAGAAAAGATCAATATCGCCTGGTTCATCATCATAAGCTTTGGTTTCAGTGGTTATTTTGAGTTTCCTACAGGTTCATCGTTCCGCCTGCTCGAGAAAAGTGAGAGCAGAAATTTGGTATGTAGCCATCTGCTGGATTGGTTACATTGGAAAGCTCACTATACATGATTGTATATATTTCATCAGTATGCAGGTGGTTGTCATCATGCTTTCAAATCTTGATGAAATACTGCATTTTTTCAAAAGCTTTGTAAATACTTGTTTTAGTTAAGTCAGTCATGAGTCATTTAGTCGGTTTGTTTCAGTCATTTCTGTTTTAAGAGTTGAGTCAGTTTAAGTTAAAGTTTCAGTCAAATAAATTCAATCAACAGTCTTGAGTTGTTTTGTCAAATAATGGACACCATAGCCCAATGGATAAGGCACTGGTCTGCTCTCCCAAAGATCTGTTGTTCTTGGCACCTCCAAGGAGCTACCATCCCCATTGGAGCCAATGTTAGAGTCGGTCTTACAACCCTCTGTCAGAGATCATTTCTCTTATTGCATTTCATTGTTTAGGTGTCTCATTCCGCTCATTCATCTGCATTTCGTTAGGGGCATGCCATTGACTGATGGAAGGGTTTGCTTCTCTCATGTTCCCTCATGCTTGTACCTGCTGGGTTAGTAAAAATTCCTCAAAATTTGTCCAAGTTCAGTTTATGTCATTTACAGTCATAAATGGTTATTTTGGTCAAAAAGAGTCTTTCAGTTTCTAAGTCTAGGGTTTGGTCTTTAGTAATGTCAAACAATGCCCGCAGGCCATGAGGAGGTTTCCAATAAGTTCTCAGTTTAAAATTTTTACTATTAAACATATTCGAGGACATTTCTTGTTCAAAACTCTGTTTTGAATAAGAAATTGTCGAATTCATTTTTGTAATAAGAGGTATCTTTCCACCATGAAGTTCTTCACTTGTAGATTCTAGTCCTCCTTTGCCAAAGTTCAATGCCAATATCCCTGCAAAAATCAACCAATTTCATTATTTGAAGCTCAGAAAGTCATGAGGAAACAAGAAAACAAAAGACAAAGTTTTATTAAATGAAAAGTGCCAAAATAAAAAAACATTACAAAATGGGTTTTGAGAAGAAAAAATCAAAACCATGTCTATAAGATATTTCTCAAAGGCCATTCATTCATTTGCATCAAAGAGTATTGAGAAAATCCAAGAGAAAGTCGAGTTTGAGGTTGGGAGGGCGAAACTGCGTTTTAGAAGGGCAGATTATATGACTGAGTTCAGCGCGGCGCATTGGAATAGGCTGCGACGCATAGAGCTGGAAGACGCAGTGTTAATTTCCAAGGGCACGGTGCACCCATTGAACGCGGCGCATTGGGCCTGCACGCGGCGCACAGGGTCGACAGGCCTAAAAAACGTCTTTCTTGTCCCAAACTCAAATCATTTCAATGCATTTTCCTCCAAGTAAGTTGTGTACGCTTACCATATGAGTTTAAATTCTTGTTGGGTGTCATTTGAAGGTGAAATTCAAGAGCTTAGTTGGTGAAAGAAAAAACCCTATACTCACATTGAAATCTGCTCCATAGGGTTTGAAAGAGGTGATTAAAATTTGATAATTGGTGCACCCCATGGTCTCTTGTGCTCTCAACACTGTTATCACTATTGTCATACTGTTGTCATATTGTTATCACGAGTCCTCCCTCTGTCCCATATCCCTCATTCCCTTTTTTTCCCATGTGGTAAGCCTCAAACCCTATCATTCACTTCCCTCCATTGATAAACCTAATCTCCATAACATTCAAGGGCTGCCTTGTGTCTTTGATTTCATTTATATATTCCCATTTCATTGACTCATTCCCACTACTATCACCCATTCCCATTACTTATAAATCCCCAAATCCCTAACTCCCCAAATAGTGATTGTCCTCACCACTAAAATGCACTTGACAGTCTACTGTATTCCTTGTGATGTTTCTTATAGCACCTCATCATATATGTGACACATTGGGCATCAAAGCATACACCAAATTATTGTTTTCACAATACATATAACAGCATACACTTGTCAAACACCTTGATTTTAGCACCATGTCAGAGACAGATTCACCATATGAGTAGGGATATGAGCAAGACAGTGATTCATCTTCCAAGCTTAATGTGCCGAGGAGATCTCATAAAAGTGGCAGGCATGTTAGGGAGGAGCCCACTTCTTTGACCCAATTGCAGGCTTGTCCGCTTGCAATGGATTGTTTTCAGCGTCAGTCATGCTTCCAGTATTGTGAGATGATTGCCCGAACGCATCATCATCATGAGTTAGCTCGCCTATTTGTCCTACATTTGCATAATGGTCATGTAAATCTTGCTGGAGTGAACTTCATTTTGACACCAGAGACTATTTCTGAGGCGACTGGGATACTGAACATTGGTGAGGAGTGGAATAAGAGACAGTAGCTGGATAGAGCATATTATGAGCCTTACATCAGACCTGGATATTTGAGGTAGTTGAGCAGGGTATTTCCATTCCAAATTCTGTAGGAGTCTTATACACCATTGATGAAACTCATCATCCAATATTTCAACTGTGAGGGTAGATTCTCACGCCTTTATGCATACCACATCAGACTTTTGATGCATTTCACGAGAGTGCGACTGATGAATATTCCATACTTCATGTGTCAGAATATAGAGTGGATGAATACCCTTGTGCAGAAGAAGACTCTGGAGCAGCAGCATAACAACATCTATCATTATGCGCTCATCAAAATCATTGTAGTGCATCAGCTGGGATTACAGGGCATCGCGTGGGATGAGTTCATTTCCCGTGATTTCTTTGCAGCGCCACAACCTCCCAAGGTAGTTCATGATGAGGGAGATCCTTCACATCAGTTTGAGGTTCCTGAGACTGAGCCTATCAGCGCTCCAGTGTGTGTGACATATCAGAGAGGCCACAGAGCCTTGTTTGCAGCAGCACGACGAGTACTATCTCCACCAGGGGTGGAAGGGATCTCGTTATCTTCATCAGCAGCACGACGAGTAATATCTCCACCAGGGGTGGAAGGGGTCTCGCCTTCTACATCAGCATAGGTACAGGACAGAGGCAAGAATCCTATGCACGATGAGGGCCCTTCAGGAGGCCAAGACACTGATTTTACACTCATCGATGTTGATTTGAGCTCTCCTAGCTCAGGGATGAGAGAGACCATCCAGGAACAAAAAGATGAGATTGACACTTTGACCATGAAGTTGCAAAGAGCTCATTGGGTTATAAGTTACTTGGAGCAGCGCAATAAACAACTGGAGGATCAGCAGACACTCATAGAGTTGCGGCAAATCCGTGAATACGGGGAATTGGCCCGAAAGAAACCAGGTGACATGACACCTTTTGAGCGACAGATTTGGCTGGAGAAAGTCAACCAAAATCTTGAGAAGTTGTTGGCGAAGGCCAATAGGGGAAAAGACATGCTCAGGCATATGAAGAATCACTATTGGGCCCGCACGCACGTTTGCAAAGCGAGGATGAAGATCCTGAAGGCAAGGTTGAGAAAAGCACTGAAATGTCGGAAAAGGCCTGATCCACTCCGAATCTTGGCCAAATATTCCTTGGCTGAGAATGAGACATGATGGGAGACCTTCACTCCAAATTTCAGCAAATTTGAAGAAGATTTTGTCATTTTTGAAAATTTTGGTTGCAAAACAGGTTTTTCCGCCCGACGCGTCGCGCCACCCGACGCGCGCTTATGTTTGGGAAATCTTTTGGAGGAAAAATTTGAATTTTTTGGTTTTTCATGATATATTATGTATGTTCAGGAATGGCCAAAGCATTTCATCAAATTCTGGGCTGTCTAAAGGGCCAAAAACACTCCAAAAAATGGCCTTTCTGCCACTTTTTGTACCAGCAGGAACCAGTCTTGGGAGATTGCAGTTTTTGAGGGGCAAATGACATCCAATTTGAAAAATTCCACTTGGGTTGGATAGCAGACATCCAGGGCTTTCCAACGAGCTATCATGAGCTCAATTTGGACTTTGGGAAATGCCTCAAAATCACCTCCAAATTGGCGCGATGCATAGAGAATTTGAGCGTGGCGCATAGAGAAATTTTGTCTCATTTTCGCTCTTCGGCTCAGGAATTCGCCCAGTTTTGACTAGTTTTACTTTTTCATGTGATGATTGATCCATATTGATGTAATTTGATAACTATGATGTAAATTTGGCATGTTTTTACTTATTCTAGAGGATTCATTCACTAAAAAGTGAAAATTGAGTGAATGGATCAGTTTCCTAGCATATAGAGGCAAGTTGTTTGGCTGCCTAGATTTTAGCTCCATGTTTAGAATTGGTTGAAACAGCTCCTAGAAGGATGAGCTCTACCCCTAGAGGCATGGGAAGGGGTTAGTATGGTCTATATATTGTATTTTCTGAGACATTTTTAGGGTTGGATACTTGGGAAAAGTTTCGCACCTCATTGTACATCCATTTTCAGATTTTTGGCAAAGGAAAGACCAGAGTTTTGCAGGACTTGTTGGGATCCTTGTGGCTTCTGAGTTTTGATGATGTTTTCTCTCATGTTATTTTAAGTTTCATTAATGTTATATGTACGCCATTTCCCTTCTCTATGCTTCTGAATTAAGCAAATGAGTAATTGAGGTATAATTCATTGATTTGCTGGTGCTCTGCCTTAGACTTTTGTTTAGTTTTTTATGTTTTCATCAGTTTGGAGAGGATCCTTGCACTCTCTTTCCCTCTTCATCTCCTTATCAGTCTTTTCAATCCATTAATTTGATTTAAGACATCAAATTCATTGCCTACCCTGCCCCAATTTGATCTCTGCAAGAATCTGGCCTCATCCCCAAGCCCAAAATTGTTTTTCCCTTTTTCCAAAAAAAGCCCCTAAAAATTAAAATCAAACCCTCCTATTTGTTTATCTAGCCTAAGATAAGTTGTTGTTTCAGTCATCTCAAGCCCCTTTGAATATTTTCATTGAGATTGACCCGGAGAGAGCCCTCTCCTGTCCTCGTAGGGCTAGCTACGAGGCTGAGCGTGGTTTGGTGTTGTCCTTCTTCTGCGTTATTTCAGCCTAAGGTGGATTTGGGAACTAACAGCTCCCTTTGTTCCCTGAGTGAAAAATTTTCAGTTCATTGTTTC
>JAXQQM020070266.1:0-11591 GCA_034641835.2 Pinus albicaulis
TATCCCATTGAGGCACACAATATTTACTTCACAGATTTTGCAATTTATATTCATTTACTATAACTGAGGATGCAGTGTGAATGAACCTATCAACATTTATTATTAACGGGACCGGCTGTATGTATACAAAAGCTTAGGTTTTCTTTAATGGAGTATATACACAAAAGCATAGTTACCAAGTTCAGGTTTTCTGTAATGGAGTATATACACAAAACTATAGTTACCAAGTTCAAAAAGATTCGAAAATTCACGAGTACCGTTCGATTCCTGTAAAAATACGTTGAATTTAATAGGATATGGATGTTTTTTGGTTAGACCAAAAGTTTTATATTAAAAGATACGAAAACTATAATTTTTATTTTAAAAATATAATTTTTTTTATATTAAAAAAAATTATTGGAACAATATTAAGTCTCACAATAAGAAGCTATAAGTTTTTATTAAAATAAAGTGAAGTTTTTTTATTAAAAATTATTTTTTTTATAAAAAAGTTATAAAAAGATAAATTTTATATTTAAAAAAAAAAAATCTTTAAAATATGTTTTTTCATTTTTCAATTTTTTGGATGATAATAATTATTTTTTGGATGATAATAATTATGAAGTTGGATTATAGTAATTATGGTTCATGGCAAAACAAAGGAATTACTGATCCAGAATTCAATTAGAAGAGTTCATTTTCTGTGTTCCACAAAAGAATAATCTGCACAAATACTTATTTAACCTAAAAAAGAAAAATCTGCACAAATACTTATTTAACCTGTAAACTTTTTTAGAACTACAATGTGTTTTTTGGTATTTGTGCTTTTAGAATACCGAAGTGGTTTTGCAATAAACATTGCCTGTCCGTCTGAGTCGGTGCGATTCATCCTCTTAAAAATGGCATCTCACTCCTTTTGTTATATTAGTTTATCCAAAATCACCACATAACCATTGCTAACACACTTGCCAAATGCGAAATTATAACCTTTACTACAAACTTACCCAAAAAAAATTTTAAATTAAAAATGTTAGTGAATAGCCAATATTTTTTACGTCTGTACAGGTTTGTTTTTTATTTATTACATCGAAGGTGTTCTTTTTGGGATTGACTGGGAAATACTGTTCATTTCAGCGAATCCCTGTGCTCCACATCTGCTCCAGATTCGCCCTTCTGCTCTGTCAAAATTTGACACTTGGCGGCCATCCTACCATGCTGTTGTCCAATCCTTGGCTCGCCGATGTTGCTGTCCAATCCTTCACGGACGAGACGGCCCCTACACCTTCAGTTTCCTTTTGCTCTTTTTAATGAGCAATTGCTAATTTATTATTAATCAGTTAATCGAAACTAGGTTGGGTGAGATGGAATTCATTTTAATTAGAAATTAGATGTCTATTACTATATTTATGATGCTTTTGTATTAAAAAAAAACGTGTACTCTAAAAGATTCTGATTCTCATTATGCAGTTAATCACACAAAAATTTAAGATTCTGATTCTCATTATGCAGTTAATCACACCAAATAACCAAATTTTAAAAGTTTAATTGTAAATGTATAATTTAATAAAGATTTTACTCTTCATTATTATATATATATAAAAATATTCATTTCATTATTTTGGTTATTTAAAATGGTATTTTTGTATGATACATTATTTTGGTGGTTTCGTCTGACTATCTCTATATGATGAATTGGGTTTGAAAAAGACCATAACAAGAAATTGAAATCATAGAAAAGAATCAAGGGATTAAAATTTTGAAAAAGTAAAAAATAATAATAATTAAAACTTTAATGAGATAGTGTAAAGTTATTATATATATAATTTTTTAAGAAATTTTGATAATAATAATAATATTACGCATGTTTTTATTATTATGATGATATTTATTAATGTTTTTTTTAATTATGATAATTATTAATATGTATTTAAATTAATTTTGGTTTATTAGAAATTAAGAAAATGTAAAAAAATATTAAATTTATTTTATATTTTATTATTAAAAAATATTAAAAAAATGTTTTTATTGTTAATTTTTTAAAATCTTTTTAATGTTATAAGATTTTTTAGAAATGGTGCAACATGACATTTAGTCACCATGATTATGATGATTAAAGTCCATCAAGACTAGTGTGGTCTATTAGACCTTAAAAGAATAAGAAATTAGTTGAAATTCTTTAATATTTTATTTGTATAATAAAAAAAAAAGAAACGTTCCCAGGTCATTATGGCTTTGTTATTATGGTTTTGTTGAAACAATGTTGGTGGTGTGGCAAATGTTTTGGAAATGTGAATGGATGTGAGTAAGAGGCCGGTAATCCAAGAGAAAGTATTTTTCATCTTCAAACTTCTTAGTATAACAGAGCAAATGTGATAGAGCCTTTCATCCCAAGGTGTTTTGGGAATAGACCAACTACTCATTTCAATTTGGAGCTCATAAATTCTTTCATCCCAAAGTGTTTTTCCTATCTAATCTATATGGCACATATGTAGCATTGTTGTATATATATATATATTTTTTGGCCAATTATATAGGTGATTTTTTATTATTTAAAAAAATATGAATTATTTTTTAGTTATTTTAAATTTATAACTGTTTTCAACTTTTAAAATACAAATTTAAAATGATATTTTGAGTTTTATATTCTCATCAATCGCATTATAAAGATGTTTTGTTGATGTCCAACCATGTTTATGTTATGATGATGAACTATAAGTTAGAAAATTTGGCACACAAATTTCTAAACATGATGATGAACCATATTTGATGGTTCTAAAAGTTGACACAAAAATTTCTAAATATAATGGATTCGGAAGATGAAACTCAAATTAGTTTTAGTCAAAGAAGTCTCAATTATGAAATCATAGTCCCGATTCATCCTTCATCAAATATTCTAAATTATTCTTAATAGTAGTATTAAAAAGTAGTTATGTCCCTTCTACCCTAATAATTAAATGAATTAATTAAAAAAATATGACATATAAATATTGTGTCATATCAACATGAATTATAGTTTTTTGAGCACAAGATATAGTAAACTGTGGTATTGTGTTAACACCTATTTACAAATTAAAAATCTTCATAAAAAATAGTATAAATTTCCATCATTAAAAATCTTCTTACATATATTTAAAAAATATATTAAATATGTGTTGTAATAATATTAAAACATATAAATAATATAAAAATGTAATTAAAACAAAAAAAAACTTTTAAAAATAAAACCAAAAGTACCTTTTTAAAAAGATACCTCATTTAGAAACGAAAATAAATACTAAAAACACATTTCTTAACGAATTTATTAGCATTCCTCACTATATTAAATTACATAGGCCGTTACGTGTTACCTGCGACATAACTTTCATGAAATTAGATACTGAAAACACAATTCTTAACGAATTTATTATAACGAATGGATTTCTCCTATAGCATGCCTCGCCATTAGGTTACATAGGCCGTTACGTGTTACTGACATAACTTTCATTTTGTTGGACTTCGGATAAACTTCGATGTCTTGTTGCTGCAGAAATTAGCGCATTACTTCTATGAATATTGTTTACACTGGAAGTATGTGAATATCTAGTCATTGTGCAGGCCATGGTTCTGAAATTTTTTTATGGGACATCATAATTTAAGAAAAGCATTCACCCGATGGCAAACCTTAATCACACCACTAATTCAGAAAACTCTGACAAGAAGAGCACGAGTCATTCCCTGTCTCAATCACAAGATTGAAAACAGAATCACAATGGAGAAGCTCATTGGGAAAACTCCTACCAGAATAACATGATTCATTGCTTGTCTTGAGATGTATTCAGTTACAATGGTGTGGCTTTCATGGATCTTAGAAGAATTTCTCCAACGATGCCCTAATTATGTTATTTTAATTTGTATTTTTATATGGTCAAACAACTCACAGGATTGAACTGCCTCTTTACTTGGAAGATCAAAATCATCCTCTCCAAGTAGAAGGTGACTTTAGAGCTTTGCACAGAATTTGTGATTTTTCTGGAAGCTCTCATTGTCTAATGCGTTGCAAAGAATCCAACTTTTTTAAGCATAAAAAAAGCCCCTTGAATGTGCTTTGTGTTCTCAGCCGCCAGTCGTTTAGGAGGAATACTTAATTTTGTTGGCAAAGGATGGAAGATGGAAGCAGGGTTGAAATTTGGATTTTTTCTTATTAGTCATACAATTTTTGTTGACGTTTTGGGTTATTATGTTTCTTTTCATGAAATTTTATGTTTAAAATTTTGTCTTTCATTAGTGATGTTTTTATGAATAAATAAACTCTTCAAAGTGAATCTGTGTGCAGATCTGTTTACAAGAAATTTACCATATCCCAATTTCCAACTTTGAAAAGATGGCTAAGTTCATGTGAAACATGTCTTGTTTTGTCACATGTCTTGTTTTGTTTTGTAAGCCAATATCAAGATAAAATATCACACCGTTGGTGACGTTATTCTAGCTACTTCCTATTATGTAGGAACAAACTCCTCAAATGGAGAATTACAACCATAGACAAGTAGGAATTAAATATTTCTAACTCCCCCCCTTAATGACTACTTGTCATGATGTTAATTCACAAAGTCTGGTTGTGGTCAAAAATAAAAAAGAATATGTCGACGTCCCTATAAAAGAGCAACCATCCATCGGAATGCATGGGTACCAACCGCTGCAACCGCTAGTCCTGTAGGATGTCCTTCGCATACATGATTCTGTCGACCATTATCACTGCATATATGTACCTACAAATCCACCACCATAGGATGAATTGCATGTGAAGAATCTCCAAAACACAATCTTCCTCTCCCGGACAGATCCGCAACTTCCGATCTGTAACTCCCGCAGATCTTCTAGCGAAGGCGAGGCTTCCCGCGGATCTTCCATTGAAGGTGAGGTGGCGTCTTCCCGAAAAAAAAATCCGCGCCCAGAACAAAAACTTTGCAAGGTAAAATCTTGACGCGGGTTTATCGTGCGCTTCCGCACCAATCCCGTGATTTGGCGTGTTGGCGCGAGTATGTACTGAACAGTCGCGCCAATTGTGCTTCTCAGCGCGACTGTCAGCGAAGAAAGCACGCCAAATCCCTTCTGCTCAGAGATTAATGAATCATCTGAGACCATGAGCTAGGCGTTACTACAGTCCACCTGCTCTATCGAGCACAAAGCTCTCATGTACACGCAGCCACAAGGCACTTTTTAGCCACAAAGGCGATCCAACCACAAAGGCTCTATAGGTGGTTTCTGGCTCACCAGCAACCAGCCACAAAATCGATATATGTGTGGCTTCTGGCTCACGACAAACCATTACAAAGTGGTTTTAAGATCACCACAAATTTTCAAATGCCTTTACAAGGCTTACATTCCATACTTCAACATTTTGGAGTTTCTGGGTACACATAATGACCATTACAACAACCATCTAGACTTGCTTATAACATGCTAGGGAGTCTATTCCACAAACCACACTAACTCAAACAAACATCTACTTTGTTGTCCACCATAAACGTTATTGCTGCTCCTTTACCTCATCTGATCACATCTTGGGCATCTTTGTCGTTATCAAGTAAATTCTTGGAACTCCACGTTTCACCTGTCATTTGTTAGAGTAGCTAATTCTAACAAAATAACTTTACCTACATTGAGTTAGCTAGGCTCAATAAGGCTCAACAATATTTAAACATGATTCCAAGAAACTAAATAAAAAACATAAACTCTTCACATTAATTTCTTTGTTTATGCCCGAAGATGATTATTTCCCAACCATAACAGCAACTATTTAGAGTCTGGATCACTGCTCTTTCTACGAAATGCCAGATTTGTAGCTAGCTTCCTCTGCCATCGCTACCCTGCCTTTGACACAGCCAAGTATCTTCCTTCACTGTCTACTACGGAGTGGACTGTCGGTCGTCCAATCTCCAAAACAAAAGAACGACCATCAAGGCATACATAACACACAACACTAGAATTGCCAAAAGATCCCCATGCAAGTATAAACACAATATCTCACTACCATTATATATGTCCTCCGAAAAAGGGGAAGGTTGGAACCGGAAAACTCTGCAAATATGTCCTCTGCATTCCTTGGATTAAAACTGAACTGTCCTGATCCATTTGAAAATGTTGAAAAAATCTCCCGCACCTGGCGGCGGAACCTGCCCTTTCAAACCCTCTTCACCATACTGATCATAAATTGCGCATTTTTGTTGATCACTCAACACATCATAAGCTTCAAATATCTGTTTGAATTTTGCTTCGGATTTCATGAGTGGTAAAACGAACAGGCTGCTGCAGCGAGTGCCACTGCTATTATTATTCTCTTCAGCTCCTTCTCCCATCTTTTCATGAGTGAACTGATTGAATCTAGATGCGTTAAATTCGAGGTGTACATTTTTGCTATGCACTGTGAAAAGGATCTATATGTACTTGGGCTCTTGTGATGGTGATCTCATCACTCATCATGCAAACTCTGTTACAAAAGGGATCGCAAGCTCTATAACAATTTGGGCCCGGCCTATTGCGAAATACAGTTTCTGAAATTCAGAATACCGCTTTAAATAGCGCACACCTCACACGTGGCGATTGGGATTTTTGTCGGGGTGCCATTTCATGGCCAATTTTCTATAAGCCTTCTTCAAATCAATTGGCGTGCTTTCTTGCCGGCCACGAGCTCCATGGCCCTCCTGCCTTGCGGGACTGCAAAATGTGCCCCGTCAAGGTACTTGACAGCTTTCAGAGATTCTATTGGAGCTTGTGAACATGCAAGACCCCTCCTCAAAATCGCCATTCTTTATCAGATCAAATCTTGTGAGCTGAGGGGGAAACAACTCCTTGATTGCCACTGCGTCTAGCACTGGTCCACAAGCCAGATCTTCTGCAACGCCAGGGTTGTGAAGAATAACATCGACCACTTTGGAAGTAGCCCTGAATGCCCAGGAATAAGCATCCCTGACATTGCTGCTCTGACAGAGCCCCATAGCTGAAAAAGAAACTGCAGCAGACATAAGAAACGGCAGATCGAAACCCCGGAGCTCCAGATCTACGAGTCTTGCTAAGAATTTTTCTCAGACTCTTCAAGTTTCTCTTCATTTTCTCCACCCACAATGCCCTGGCCTTCCTTGGTAGATTTTAAAAATTCATCATCGAATTCAAATAGCTTCATTTTCTTTCATCAACATTTTCAATCTTCAACCTATCCTCATAGTCCTTTTGGCAATTCCTAAACCCAAGAATAACAATTTGATAAAACAAGAAGAAGACAACAAAAGATCTAGCAGTTGCTTCTTTCTTCCATCTGCGGCGGTGGCTCTGGCACACGCAACAATTCCGTCCTCCAACAATACTCAGGCATGTGTAACAACTTTCTATTCGTTCAGCGATCTGCACACTCAGATCTTCAATCACACGCACTCCTCTCGGATCCGCAGCTCGTAGTCACTAATTGCAAGAGTTGACAGTGGGTGATCCTATGCTCCTTGCCATTCTCGACTTCACGCATGAAGACACCACACTGCCACGCGATCTCTGTCACAGCCTTCTAGAGCTTTTAGCAACAGCGCTCCAAAGCTTAAACTTTCGCAAAGACTAGAATTGCCTCTCGATTAGACAAACCAAAATTTAATCGCAATTCTACAACATCGTTATTTATTTGCCTATGCCCAGAAGGCCGTAGGCCCTGCTGTGCTCTAAAGCTCGATACCAAGATAAAATATCACGCCTCGTAGATTATATTCTAGCTACTTCCTATTATGTAGGAACAAACTCAAATGAGAATTAGAAACTGGAAAAGGAATAGAATTAAATATTTCTAACTTATCAATACTCTTTTATCGTTGAGAAAGTGAGTGTCAAAATATAAAATTTCATTAAGAAATTGTTTAATTATAATACAATTAATTAATGTGATTAGTTCATTAAGATAATTGGTTTTAAGATATTAGTTAAGAAATTTTTTAATACAATTAATTAATGTAATCATTTCCTTAATACTATTGGTTTTAAGGATTTTTATTATTTTTTTCTTTTTCTTTCTGAATAATTTAAATTTAAAACTAAGTGATAGTTGAGATGCCCAAAATTCAACTACAAATGGGTAATTTAATGATTTAAATATTATTTAATCACAATTTTTTATGTCATAAATCAATTTAACTAATCAGAGTTTAAATATTTATTCAATCACATTACATATGTTCACAAGTACACTACATTTTTTTCCCAAAAAATTGTATCATAAACATGTACTTATTATGGTGGATCCTAAGCCTTTCGGAATTTATATGTTCAAACATGTATTTATCCGCCTAAAAACTATTCTTCCACTACAATATTTATGCAAAGTGGGCATACTTGTTTGCATAGAACCACAAAAAAAAATTAACAATTAATGCATAACTATCTAAATTTGTTTTCAGTAATCTCAAAATAATGTTTTATATACAAATTTTACTCTATTGAAAAATTTAGGTTGAAAAAAGTTCTTTTGTAGGTGTTATATTTACATTAAAACCAAAATAAGTGATTTCAGAATTGTGATTAAATGAAATTGCTAAGAAATTGTTAGTATGTGTTTGGTTTTTAAACCCTAACTTGCCTTAAAAATAAGGGGAAAAATCATCGGAAAGAAACCATTAAATGTACCTTATTTCATTTATATAATTAAAACTGAACTTAAAAATTAAAGACCGTATACCTTTTCACTGTTGTGATCTACGAAAACTTGTACCTGCTGTGACACAAAAAATGTTCGTGGTACATTTTTAAGCCTCAACTAACAGAGTTATTTCATCAATTTTCCTCCTCATTTATTTGGCTAGAAAACCTTTATCCTTATCCTTCATGGCTCGACAGAGAGGCCCTTATTATTATCACAAAAATTCAAGAGGTCAAAAACTTAAGACATACCACCTTACTTATAGCAAACTTAAGCTATTGGCTAGTGTCCAAACAAAAATCAATGAGTAGTTATCTTTCTCTAAAGCTTATGGTCTTCACACGAATCAAAATGCATGGATGATGCTCTCCTCAACTTTTATCAAAGCTCAGTGGTACGATGCTTGGCTTGTAGTATTGAATGCCCGTGAACAATTATCTAAGTGAATGTTGGTGGCACGGTGCAATGTTGTATCAAGATTCAAAGCTAAGCTAAAGCGTGTGATGGCTTAGTAATGTCTTTGGTGGTTAATAGTCCGTGCATGAAGGGTGAGATATTGGAAATTCCCAGGCTCTTAGCTTTATATTCTTTTATTTTTTTCTCTCTTTGAAGGAAAGTTGTGTATAGTTTCTATAATGGGTAGCCAAAAACTAATTTAATAACCAATTTTCAGTGACCCAAGAACCAATTTTCAGTGACCCAAGAAAGATAACTTTCAGTTAATGTTTGAGTACAAAATTGCAAGTTGTAGTTGCTAGGAGAGTAAACGCTGGTAAATAGAAAAGTTAAAAAAATAAATGGTAAATGAAAAATAGACCCCTAAAAATGTTTTCGAAATTTTTTTTGAACTTCAAAATTAAGTTTCCCAATTCAACTAACACGTCGGAGGAAACGGGCATCCACAAATTCCAGCCTGCAAATACGGGTAAAATGAATAGCCATCAAATTCCATCCCTAGATGGAAGGTTCGTTTCTGTTAGAGAATATAACTCTCTCTTTTAATATTTACTTTGATTAGGATTTGTTGAGATAATTATTTATAATTAGGAAGAGTTTGTTTTCTATGTAGATGATGTCTCACTAATTTTTAGGAGGTTGTTGAGGCTTAATTGTTGAGAGATTTTCTCTAATTAATTAATTTCTAAATTCGCTTGTTATTGAGATACTTTCTGAACTAAATAATTGAGTGTCTAAAATAGTTTTCCTATCGTGAAATAAAATATATTGTATTTATACACATATTATAACATTGAATCAATAGAACTCTTAACAATTTGGTTGTTAATAATTGTCTACTCTCTGTTGGAATTAATGCTTACATCCTATATTTGAGATATTGCTTTGTGATGGTTGAGAAATTCTATCAATCTCTCTTTCTAACTTAAGAATAAGTTAGATCTAAGAAACTCTATTTAATAGAGTAATCTGAATGTAATCAGTTTGTGTATTGACACATACACCTTTGTGTGTAATATATGAGTGCTTTTAGTTAATTTTATAATATTTTATTTATGTTTTTTAATATGCAGGTGTAATATTTTTTTGCAATTCCTGTTTTGTCCGTCTGTCATTTAAATCGCAGCCGAAAGAGCCAATCCTACGTATGCGTGAGGAGTAGGTCATTCCCTACCTGTTATGAGTGAAGTCTTTGACATGCAAAAAAAAAAAAAAGCGTAGTCAAATCGATGAGGAGCAACCAATGAAAAAGGATCTCGATTGATCATGTTGAAAGATTGGTGCAACGACTTGGCTGAAGAATCTGTTTGATGAGGCGTGTTCAGCTAAAGAGTATCGAACGCCAATTGAGTTGAACACCATGGAAAATTATTGTTTTCTGTTGCGGTTTGTTTGTGGAATGGTTTATGCGTGTTTTGATTATCCATTTTACGTAGTGAGTATGGAAACAACTAGCGTAGAAGAAGGTTTGTCCATCGTTTGGGCCTTCCTTCATGGGATTGATTTCACAGATGTAATCGTCGTTGGTATCACTGACCTCATGGGATTAAATCATGACAGCTGACTCTATTTCTTGCTGGTGACACGGTGAGCGGTGTGCGGAGAGTCGACTTTATGCTCTGGTGATGACGCAACCTTCGACATCCTTTATCGACGAATGGACTCAATAGAATGCAGTGTGCTTGTAATAGGCAATGCATGATATATTTTTAGTCTCTCAAAAATGCGTTGTGGCAGTCACTGTTAGCCTGACTATAATGTTTTTGGGAGTCTACATCAACAAGCAATTGGCAGTTGTTCCAATTCAAAATTCGATTAATGCTTTTTGGAGTCTACATCAACAAACAATCCACAGCTATACCAATTCAAAATTCGATGTATCAATGTGCAATAATTTGGAAATTCAAATGTATAATGAAATGGGAAATATTGATATTTACAATATCTATGCTCCCATGTGGATAGCTAATGCAACCAAAAATGCCGCATTGGATCAGCTAGGACGTGAGATGCAAATTAACGTTGTGAGAAGTAATTGCTAGTATAGTATTGTCGAGTAGTTTTTTAGTATTATAAATTTGTTTGTAAAAATTAAGTGATGATGAATATCAAAATTAGATAAAAAGGTCATGATGTATTAGTTGAATTTAGATACATTCCATATTTAGATGGCTTTTCTATACAACTAGCGAATACAGCTGTTGGCACCCATGTATCTCGGTAGATGGGAGCTCGTCCATAGAATGACTAGCAGTTCAACTATGTGTCTAGAGCCAGTACTTAAGAGATCGAGTGGAAGTAAGGCTCAATATGGATGGTTGTCCAGATAGTATGGCAGTTGCGGATCTAGGGAAGGATCCCTCATTCCTTAAAGACTTGGGAGTGGTCTTCTAATGAGGTTATGTGACGGTTTGGGATGACGTCCAGTAATTCACTTCGAGAGTTCAGGAGCCGAACTCGGGAATCCAACTTGCTGACTACACCTTTAGGAAGGTTATGAGGCAAC
>JAXQQM020066010.1:0-63484 GCA_034641835.2 Pinus albicaulis
CACTGTTGATGGGAAAATTTTTCCGGCCAACAGTAGGGGATCTCCCCGGTAGAAAGTCCCAATTAGACCTTAAACCGTTTGGAGTAGGGATCCCGTCCGGGGTGTGGGTCCAGCTACCGCTTAAGACGCCTTACCTTCCGGTCTCAAAAGAACCTGATTGAATCTGCGGGCACACACTTATTCATAGGATACAAAATACATGATTGATGCATTGAACATGTCCACAACACTATGCATAGCAAGAGAATGAATAAAACACATATGCCCGAAGAGATGCAGTTAACAACACGTCTTTGGGGTTATGCTTGCAAGGTATCTGACCACAGAAGAAATAGTTCTTAATGGCAAGATTCCTCTTTATTTTCTGAAAGATAAAACGAACTTCTAATAGACAAAGGTATTAACATCTATTTAGAAAGCGATAAAATTGAACATCATTAACACAAGCATAGATAAACATGATGCATAAATGATGTTATTGGAAATGCAGTTTCATTAATCATAGGATGTTCTGAAACTGTTCAAGAAATACACACAGTGCTGTCACAGCAAAACACATCATCCGACAAAGGGGTTTTAACAAGTATTCGTATTCATATGCCTAAGAATATGATCTTTCAATACAATACAATGTAGATCTTGAGTCTCCAAAAAGAAAATCCCCTTATTTACAAGATCCCGAAGGAGTATTTATAAAACAACATCTGCCCTTTGGGCTTCCTGGACCTTTCATCTTCCTGACCGTTGGGTTGCCTTGCGACCCAGTGTTTTTTGCGACCTGTGACCTGAGCCGCTATTGCGATCTACGACTTGGCTGTTGTTGCGACCTACGACCTAGCTAGGTCGCGGGGTCGCAGATTGTGAAAACAGATGCAAATGCGATCTTGCGACCTGGCAACTAGGTCGCTGGGTCGCGGGGTCGCAAAATGAATAAAACCGAAGAAATGCGACCTTGCGACTAGGTCGCTGGGTCGCGGGGTCGCAGATCGTGAAAACAGATGCACATGCGACCTGGCGACCTGGCGACTAGGTCGCTGGGTCGCTGGGTCGCAAAATGAATAAAACTGAAGAAATGGGACCTTGCGACCTTGCGACTAGGTCGCTGGGTCGCGGGGTCGCAAAAGAGAGGAAAACCATAGAAATGCGACCTCGCTACCTCGGCCGTTGACGACCTGCGACTTGAAGAAATCTGTGACCTGCGACTCCAAGCAGAGCTGCAGATTTTGTAGCAGTATTCCTTATCTCGCATGCTTTGAAAACCGGTCCTTTTGTTTGCTGGGGAAAACCTTGGCTTTTATGTGCAAACAGAGTGGTTCTTCCTGAAATAAAATAACACAGGTCACATATCTTCATGATGAAATAATAAAAATAAAGCTAAGGGTATTTTAATTGATTTGCAAGAGAGAAAACAATGAATTTAGACCCCTGTGTGGTCAAGATTTTGTCATCAGAGAAAATGGCATGTGCAGAATTTTCTCCGCATCTCTTCAATCACTATAATTTCTGTTGGTATGGTTATGGACTGAGTGCCAAATGAAAATCTGTAGTTTAACTTGTTTTGGTGGCTGTTACCATTTTATGGAACACCGCTTCTTCCATGACCACTGGGGTTTATTTGGCCGACACAGGTACCACCTGGGGTTCTCGATTCACCGGCTTTGAAGCTACTTTCCCAGAAAATTTACTACAACATCTTCGATTCAATTCCAAGGTGGGAATCTTGCGCTTGCAACAGAGCATTCACTAGTTAGAACGAGTGTTTCGCTTTTCCTGGCAGATATATATCCTACGGCCATAACAGAGTCGATATAGCTGAATCCATATGCCATTTGACATGCATTCAGCAAGAGCATGCAGCTTCAAATACCATTTTTTGGTTGTGCACTTCGACCCTACCTCCAGGAACCAGATCTGTCGTTGTGCACGCATAATTAGATGTGGATTCTTCTCCTCTGAGTCGAAAAGTCTCTTACACGTATGTATGCCTGCAGCGAAATTGTTAGGGTTCTATTTGCATGCATGCTGAATGCTGTGAGCGACCTCACTATCTCGGAGATTGTTTAACAGGGATAACTTTGCAGGTCGATCGTGCTGACTAGGTCTGCGGAGGATTCTAAATTATCTTGATGGATTCAGAATAAATCAAAAGGTCGCTCTTTCTGTGAGACCATTTCTTCTGTGGTGAGCTTATCTTTTCCTCACGGGCCTGCAATTGAACGTGCTGCAAACAATATCGACACAATCGGTGTGGCATGCAAGATCCGGTTTCAGTGCCTTTAGACATAGTAACAACAAGTGCCTGGGGAATGATCGAAGGTTGAGCTCTGTGAAAACAGCTCGACGTGGTCAGTAGTAGCAATATCAAAAATCAGCTCCCAGCGAATATGGGGCGATAACGTTTTTCTAAATATGGCGAGTGTAGCAGATCTGAAGAGTGATTCTCTCCTAGAATATTTCCGTCAGGGCTACAGAGGTCAGCATAAATCATTCAGATTCCATTTCAACACTATTTCCTTATACACTTACCAGAAGCGCACGCTCTGTTTATGACAGTTGCCATGCAGAGTTGGAGGTGGGCGCGTCGAACATTTTATCCATGCAGTTTGACCAATCCATGTATCATAATAATTGCTGCCACGTCTTGAACACACCTTTGCGCCATAAAAGATACCCACTCCAACCTGCGCCATCGAACCTTTGCACACTACTCCCCGTATATGCATGGGTATGATCGTATATCTCGACATCAAGAATGTTCAACTTTTCTACCTCCTTTATTATACTGCATACGAGACCGTTCCTCTGTTGAAAAATAAGCTGGCGCCATTCCCTTCAATGAAGAAATGCACCGCCGTCTTTGAGATGACGCTCCAACTGTATTTGCAAAACATTGTAACGTTGAAAGGTTTTAGTTTTAACCGCCACGTATACGTATACACATTTCCATTTGGCTTATGGACGTAGGGCTTCATGCAACGTAGACTTCGAACGTTGGCTCCACGCTTCAGTTGGAGAGTTGACTGCCACGTATCTGCATAATGTTTTCGTTGGGCTCCACGCAACGTGGACAGTGAACGTTGGACTCCACGTTTAAACGCCTTTCGACCCAATACCATATATCCTTTCTAAAGAATAAAACTCTGCCATGGCTGTGATCCTTTATCAACCATACGTTTGACCGTTGTGTTATATCCACTCCAACGTTCACGATAAGTTGGAAAGTTTATTGCCATGCATATATATATGTACATTTACGTTGGCTCCATGCAACGTGTCTACTCCTTGTGTGCGCCAAACATAGGGTTGACCGTCATATGCGTGCCCGACGTAGATTGAACCAGCACCATTAAACTGCTTGCACCCATGGTAACACAAAATTCATACATGTCTGCTCGGCAATCTTATACAGTCGTGAAGTCCTATGTGATTTTATATGGTTTGAATAATATGCAATTCGCACCAAGACTTTGTATCATCAAATGTATTTGCTCGACCATCGAACTTGGTGCCCATGCGACGTGGTCTTGCACCTTGTATTAATATACACATGGTCTTGCGCCTTGTATTAATATATACAACATCACCTTGCGCCTTGTATTAATATATGCATGGTCTAGCGCCTTGTATTAATATATACAACATCACCTTGCGCCTTGTATTAATATATGCATGGTCTTGCGCCTTGTATTAATATATACAACATCACCTTGCGCCTTGTATTTATATTTATATGGTCTTGCGCCTTGTATTAATATGATCATTTACTTTTCCTTATAATTCGAAAGCTTCTCGTTTTGAAAGATCGAATGTCAAAATATACTTATCAAACCACATTGATAGCCCTTTTCACATTGGCCTTTTCTACCCGGCTACCACAGACGTATGCATTTCAACATGACCCCTTTAGGTTCAAACTAACATTCTCCATCTCATATGGTCCCACATACACAAAATTTATGGATATGGAAGAGTAAAGGCGACTAGGGTTGTAAGGCCATTTTATTGCTCCACGTTGTACTCCTTGCAGCGTAATTAATTTCACACTATGCGGCTTAAGATCCATAAATGTTGCTTCCAAAGGGTGCGCTCACATGTTTGAAACCTTGTCGTTGGCTTGCCACAGGAACACGTATGCTTTTGCACTGCTGCCTGGCACGAGCACGCCTTGAATGAGATTGTCGTTCCGTAGGGAAATCTCCTAAGTCGGATATGCTCATCGGGCTATACTTCAGGCTAGATTCATCGAAGTGGCGAAACATGCTTCTTTGTGTGTGCCTACCGACATTGAGATGGTATGATGCAAGATCTAGACATTTCCAATAGAGCGCTTTAAAGCATCTGGTGCGCACTAGTGAAGAAATCTTTTGCATCAGTGACACAGAAGGTTCTCTCTGATCAACATTTATCACACTATCCCCCTTTTAATAGTACTGATCGTTTGCTCCTGCTCCTCCCCTGCTCCACAGCTTTGACCTCGTCGTTGAGCCCAATTTTATTTCCCTTGATGTCGTGACATGACTGAGGATTTTTTCACCCGTGGGGTCAACCTGCGTGGGATATTACAACATCATAATTACTCTTCAATAATGATAACCACAGATAAAACACACGAAACTAACAAGCTTAAGAGAAGCATTCAAACAATATGCTTAACGACCCATAGCAGGAGGGATTTTACTCGTCAATACACACAAGGTTCTCGTTCAAACATACGCATGGCAATCTCATTACACATGGCGCGATTGCGACAAGAGTGTTCGGGCGTACGCTGGATGATCCTTCCTACATATGGTGTGATTGCAGCGACAACATCAAGTCATGGTGATGAGACAACTCGTGAGGGGTTAGAGATAGGTCGACGGGATGTCGTTGACTGCAGGTCAGGTGAGAGACTTTAACGCCTAGGCGAGCAGAGGGGGAACCCGAAATTTTAAATATACCCAAAATTTTGGTTGGTGTTTGTGGCTTCCACAACACAATAGGTAACATAAAACTCCATGTCCTATACGGCCAGTCCGGCCTACATTTCGCCGGCTGTTGCAACGGTGTTCACATGCAACGGTAACGATTAGTCCTTCGCGCGGTTAACCAAACCCACGACGTCAACTACGGTTTAAGCTTGTTTACCACGGTTTATCACGGAGTTACTTTATGTTCCGGCCCCGACGGTTAGAGGACCGCGGTTTGGGGTGGCATGTGCCCAACCGCCCAAACCGCACGGTTAATGCCACGGTTAGTCGGCGGAGGTTTGGCCAACGTCCCAAAAAGGTGGAATTGGCTATTTTAACTCTAGATAAGTGGAGTTCTCCACTTTTAATTAGTTTTCTAGGTGTAGGCGGGAAAAAGAGGAGGAGACTCAATTTTCTATTTCGAGTGAATGAAGAGTCATTTTACTAATTGGAGCATTCTAAAGCCATTGGTGTAGAGAAAACAACCTTTGGAGCAACGTAACTACATGCATTTGCAAATTTTAGCATAATGATAGATGGACATGCCAATTGGGAGGTGGACCAGCAGATGTGGCCCAGGAGGGGTGAACTACTTCATCACGTCTCTTGTGTAAATTATATGTGGTGACTTATTTCTCTATTTTACACTGTTGTTCATTGTTATTTAATCTTGTTTTATGCTTCCAATTCACCTAACTTCATGTACAATTCATGGTTAAAATCCTCAATCCTTAAGCAAACTAATGAGACAAGTATGCACATGTTTATAAATTGAAAAGACACTTAGCACAGCAAAACTAATACAATCATTTTAGATCAAATGTAAGCTCTGGAAATATTGAGGAATATGATAAACATGAGTGATAGGCTAAGTGAATTAAAACAATTCACTTTAGTCAGATATTTATTTCCGAAGATGAAAGTGAGGAGGATAAGAACCAAAAGACACCCAAGGTCGAGTCTTCTAGGAAGAAAAATACTTTACCGGATTCCTATGCTAAGTCTCTAATAAGAAATGAAATAAGTCTCTGTAAAAGTGAAATATTAATGTGGAAACCAATAATTCCTTTAAAAGGTTCTGTCAAACTGTCTATTTTCCATAAATAGAAACCAACTAGGAGTATTTCATTAATTTGATAGTGAGTAAGATACTTGATCATGGACCGTATTTATTTGGAGATAATTACAATTCTAGCCCACAAGGGGTATGTATGACATATGAGATACTGGAGTCAAGTAAAATGAATACAACAAAACCCGTACCATGGCTCAAAGAAACTTATTAGTATGTCTCAAATAAACTAATCGGTATGAGTGGATGGATCAAGAGAACATAAGCTCAATCATCTTGATGCCAACAATCAATTAAGACTTAGGTGCATAGTCTTGCAGTCACCCTAGTAATGGAAGCACAACCACCAATCTTCACCTCTCTACTAAGGTAAGGAGACAAGTTGCAACTACTAGCTCGGTGAGTAAGAATTACAATAGTCTTAGTCATCCTGGTCACGTGACAACTATCTTGGATGTACAACAATTTGTGATTAAGAAAAAATTGCAACAAACATATTAATTTAGTAGATCATACATTGTCTAAAATATTATACAGTATTTAAAGCTGCCAACTATTAATCAGCATACTAATGGAGTGAACCACCTCTTAACATCAGTTTTTTTATCTAAGATGCACTGGAAATAGGTAATAAGTAGCACCAGTTCAAATTTTTGGAAAATTTGGAGAGACTTTCACAATAATGATACTTGAATTCACATAGACAAAGGCCCACTTACTAGCTCATATCAGCCTTTATGAACACATGAATATTTGGTTTCTTTTCCATCTACCATAGTAACCAAGAAGCTATAGTAACCTTAGATTCCAAAATCCTAGAACTCCAAAATGTTAATTATTTATTACTGGCAGTTTGGTGATTTAGAAAAATGCATAATGCTATAGCATTTTGTTGTCATTTCCTTGAATAGTGGTCTCATTTGGCTAGAGTTTTAGTTCTTGGCAGAAGCTACTACAACTAATGTGTACTTGAGATCCAAAATCCCTAGTTTTTGATAATTCATTTTCATATCTACATGCTTTGTTTCTGCAAGCCATTGAATTATTGAGCCTAATCATCTAATATATTATCTAGATAGGTGCGTAACTCTGCCAATAATTTCTACAAATCCTTTAGAAGGTATTCCTATCTACTGCAATATAATGAACATGCCCAACTTGTGCTAGGAGTTAACTAATTTGTATGCCTTTAGCCGTGGTGCCTATTTCGGCAACAACAATTTAAGTTTCACAAAAGTTTATGTCAATACATCAACTTGGAAAATCAAACATCTTACACAGTTTGTTGTAGTACTCAAAACTAGGAATGTAGCACAAGATACCTCAAAGCTATGGACTTCTAGTGGCTGCCATAGTAACGTAATATACCACCTATTTCTACCAGATTCTATTTAAGACACGAGAAATGGACAAGAATCAACAATGGTGGTGCAAAGTTTCCAAACATCATGAGGGTGATATTAAAAAACAATGAACAAAGATATTTTAAGAAGCGAAACTAGGTATTATGAGCCTTTACTTACATGCATGTTGGTATTATACACCATTTGTGTTAGACACAAAAATTCACAACATGATTATGTGACTTGTTACGATACTAAAGTGAAGTAGTAGTTACAAAATCCCAGAACTCCAAAATGCATGTATTTTACCAAAAAATTTCTTTCATTAACCTTAATATAGCTCCTTAGTTTTCTTAGGCTGGAGTGGTCACTTGGGGTCCAAAGTACACTAGCTTTTTTACTGGAATTCATTTATGCAATGTTCATTTAAAGTAGGTGAACTTAGTGACCCTGACCAAGTTCTCCCTCTTTATGGAGTATCTGACAGGTTTTCTCACTCCATCAACCAATCCCCAAGCCCTTTGAAGGCACTCTTCTCTAATGCAATATATTGAATATGCCAACATGTCCCAAAATTGGCTACCCTGATGAAGTTACCCTTCTTTCTAGAGTATCTGATAGGTTTTCTCAATTTGTTAATCAATCCCCAATCCTTTTGAATACACTTGTCTCTAATGCAATATATTGAATGCCAACATGTCCTAGAATAAGTTCAGTGTTTTGTATGCCTTAACTGTGGCTCATGTTCGCAAGACATCGATTGTTTCAGTTTTGGACTGTATGACATCTCAACATGGTTAGGCCACTTCTCAACGTAGTTATATAATTCTCTAATCCTGATAACATGCATATTTATCTAGTGACTGTCATTCTTTTCTGCTCCAACATAGTTGAAGAATGCAATAAAATCAACAGCTTTTAGTGTAGGTCATCCATTATTTTTTGTTTTTGTTTTTGTTGTTGTTGTCAAAATATCTCTTATATTTACGAAAAAGTATTTACAAACAGTAAATAAAAAGGTGGAAGTGTATATACAATGTAGCTTATATCAGTATCCTCTTCTGTAAGACTATCAAAGTAGAAATAAAGTCTGTATATGTTACCGAATATAAAGATTGAGCATCTCTTATCAATAATTCACACTCAATTAATAGCTAGTCATGTACCTCATTACACCACATGGAATAAAAATTTGACAGATAAATGGAACAAAAAGTAGACAGATAACTAAATTTTTTCTCAAAAACAAACTTACATTTAATCTTCCTAGGGAAAACAGAGTAGAGACTCCCAATCACTGCCAAATCCCAATGAAGGAAGAGTGGACCAGATAGCTACAATTTTCAAACAATGCAGCACAATAGTGAGCCCGAAATTTAAGGAGAACTAAATATTGGTCCTGATTATCTTTCTAAACATATTATAAACGGTGTAATTTTTGTGCTCAGTTGTCTTCTAGATCAACCGACACCCCATCTTTCATTGAGAGTTGGAGTTAATAGATTATGCTAAAGCAACAAAGGTTAAAGCCTTTGTGGTTGATACTACTGCAAGGACTGACCAACGATCCACCCCGCATCCCTGCAAAATACCCTCGATGTTGCAATTTTGTTTTCAACACGTTGAGCGAGGGATGAGCCCCCCCATCCTTGTGGAATATTGTTCTTCCCAGCATACTTTGACCACATGTATGATTGCATGATCTGCTCTAGATGTTGAAATTGAGTATTACTAGGCAACCAACAAGATACATAATAAATGTGTGAGGCATAGAGGATCTGTCCAATCCCTTTTTCAACTTCCCATCTAATGAGAGGTCCTTATGATGCAAAAATCAAGGCTTAATCTAAAATTGTTGAAGACATGGTACACCAATCTTGGATAGCCACTGGTGAAAGCCCCACTTCAAAATTTCAAATGCAATACCTAGATTCCTCATAATTACCCTAGGTCAAACATAACTCCGAGCTATGGGAATCTAGTAGGCTGAGAGTCTAACTCTAACAACTAAAAAATTGTCTAGTGGTCACTAACCACAACATATAATGTAGAGCCAAAGATGTGCAAACAAGTATGAGCACCACCAACCAAGCTCTGCTTAACACTATAGAAATAAATTATCCACTAACAAAATGATTGTTGACCATGTCTGACCCATCAGGACGTAATATGTCCTTCACTTTCCCCTGAATGCCAACAACTTCAAATATGTGAGCCAAGGCATCCATTGTCAAATATAAAAATCTAGGGCAAAGGGGCACCCTTGACAAATAGATTGATTTAGCAAAATTTTAGGGGATAATGAGTTACTAACAAGGAGAAATGTTGATGCATTAGAGAGCAATGTGTTCACCATGGCCACACATCATGGTACAAAGTACAAGAAAAACCAACATGTATGTGATGAAGCTGCAATCTGCAGAAAACAAGGCTGCTAGCCACTGCCTCAAGCCCATTCCAAGGCCTCTCAAGTCTAGATTACGTGTCTAGATTAATTGGATCCTGTAAAAAACTTGACTACTCTTGTTGAGCTACATTCCATGCAAAAATATATACATCCTCCTTGTTCTAAACTTCATGGATAATTGTGTTTGCAGGCTTTGTGGCTCCCATGATACATGTTTGGTGCACTCATCACATGCAAGGAATTATGGTCAGTTGTGGGAAAAAGCTGTGCAATTTAGCACAACAGACTATTCAACTACATCTTCTATGGATTAGGACATGTGGACAATTCAACCTAAAAAGGTGGTGTGATGGGTGCAGCTGCACTGGTTGCAACTTGCAAAGCCTTAGGTGTGGACAATTCAACTTAAAAAGGTAGTGTGATGGGTGCAACTGTAGTGGTTGTAAAGCCTCAGGAGTTGTCTACGGGTTGCCATGACTCATGAGGGATGAATTCATATTTTTTACCCATTTATTTCCAGAAGTCCCTCATTAAGTACTGGTGTAAGACTCAAGACTATGTTCTCTAGTGATAACCTCAACTCAAAAAGTTGTATATGATATCTCTTTGTCCTTTGACATAAATATTTTAACTCCGAACGTTGTACTTGTTCCCTGACTCAAAATTTGTCTAATATGATATAAAATGTGAAGTCATGTTGAAGATGGATTTTATTACTATAATTTTTAAAATTTAGAACAATATCTTCATAGTTGCAATCTGATTTTTTGCAAGATTTTTGTAATAATATCTTCAAAGTTGCAATCTGATTTTCTGAAAGATTTTTGTAATAATATCTTCATAGTTGCAATCTGATTTTCTGCAAGATTTTTGTTGAAATATGACCTTGATAATTTTAGTGTCTTTTCATATGTTTGAGAGAAAAAGTAAAATGCTTTAAATTCTGAAACAACCAATCAACAATTATGCCATATCTGTAAATATAATAGCTGGTTAACGAGAACCTTATCATTTTCTTTCTTGGATTCATGTTTTTTGTCTTTTCAAGGATTAAATTAGTAAGGAATTAATAATTTAATTATGGTTTTCATTATTGGCTCATGTTATTTGGGACATGCATGTCACATTGTACCATCATACTCTCATAATAAATATCGAATGATGAAGTGGCTGAGCAATCCTTTTAAAGGTTCAAGTCATAAAGTGTTAGATGGATGCTACATAGGGGTGCATTTGGAGATGATAATGTAATTTGGCATGTTCCCTCTAATGCCACGGTAATCCCTAATTCATCAGAGTGTATTGTATTTTAAACTTCAATCTTCTATCTGTTAGCTCTAACAAAGTTAGCTCCAATCTAGTGATTAATTTGAAACTATATTTTAGTGGAAAAATTCACTATTTTTTGGTGGAATAGTTCATAATTTTTTCTAATATTTTTTTGCAAGTGTACTAGTCACGATCATAAATGTGTGGTTTACTTCAGAGGGTTCTTAGTTCTTTCTAGATATGCTTTTCATCATTTTCTTTGAATATTTTTCTAGTGCTTTACCTTCATATTTTATCCCCTACACAATTGCTCCTGAGGTCCATGCTGTTATGTTTATTGGTTGTTTCCGTGGAAACTTTTTCCTGAGGTAATGCAAGGTAAATCCAAATGCAAAAAATACTATTATACATATTGATATTTGTTCAAGGCATTGTTGTGTGATACTTGAATTTCATAAATCTAGATTTCTATTTCGTTATCTATATCAATGTATAAGAACATGCCCATGGATTTTTCATATTTCTCAAACTGTGGAGTTGTTCCTTTCCTTTTGCATGTTCTTTTATATTGTTACGTTGTGATTCAAATTTTTAGTTGTGCTTTCCAGTTATTCTCCTACGTAGTACATGCTTTATTTGATGATATCAAAAGTCTTACCAACACAATAACATTTATTGTTGTATGTGGACATTTTTGTTTAAGATGGTCCATTACATAATCAAGATGAGGAGCTCGATCATGAAATTGCACTTTCTCTTTCTGAAGAATTGACCAAACCAGATGGTATATGATGGAAATTTCATTTTTTTACAATTACTTTTAGTTTAATTATGTCATTTAGCTCGATGCTTTTCATATATTCAACTAAAATTTTGTTTCTTAACAAGACTTTGTCATTTCCATGTTTTAGTGAAATTATTTACAGTTTGATACTCTCATATGACCTTTATCAAGTTACATGCACCCTCATTAGAAAAAAACAAGAGAATTTTTCTTGCCACGACTATCTTTCTTTGTCATTATTGGCTTAACAAATTCTTTTAGCTAAGAAACTAGTTTCAAGGTTATGGCTAACTTGTCATATATATTGAACAAAAGTTATATCCAAAATTTTAACTTGTAAACTACTTAGCTAGTTTTATGCTTTCCATTTAAAATCGAGTCCAGTTTGAACTTTGAACGAGTTGTTCCATAGACTTGAATATTAAGAGATTTTTGTGTAAGGATTAAAAATTAGCCCATAAGGCCTCTAAGTTATTCATTTATTTTATCTGAATATAACATTTACGATTAAATTAGAACCACTTGGCACAAATACGTCATAGATTAAGATCATACATTGTAGAGTGTCGTAGAATAAAAATAGGAGAAAGGACACTGAATTATTTCAGTTTTCCTGGTTCTTACTGCCACCCCTTGCAGTACCTCCACAAGTTTCAAATGGACATTCCAAAATATTTGGTATCTATTATCATCATGGCATTTATGGTATCCTGTCTCCATGTTTATGGGAAATTCCTTGGCTATTGGGAATCATGATTTATTTTGGTATGGTTAGGTTATTGAGTTCCATTTTGGTCTTGAATATTGTGCTACATATTTATAAGATCAAAGTGAAATTGTGAATTACCCATCTCTTGTCATGATTAATTGACTCTAAAAACTTATAGTAGGTGCTGGTACAAAATATCATGTAGAGGAAAGGTGTTAAATTTTACAAAACACATGGCCTATCCCTCATGTGCATATTCATATTTACATATTTAGTGATAGAAGAAAGCATACTTAGTTGTGGAAACTAGGAAATTTTTGTGACCCATTCATCACCTTGGTTTTCCAGTGCAAATGGGAACAAAATGAGCTAAATCCTAAGACTAACTAAATACTTAAAAAACATCCTTATATTGTAATAGGTACTGTGAACAAGATTTGAAGTACATGGTGGTATCTACAAAGCTAGGCATGTCAATGAGGAGACTGGTAGTGTATCTGACTATGTCCTCTGGCAATCATCAATTAATAATTGGTCTATGGCATGCTTGGTGGTGCTGTCTATAGATATATTTATATGGATTTCTAGAAAAAATTTGTGAAATTATGCACTTTGTATAGATTGGGGTGGGATAATAAGAAACTTTTTTTAATATCCAAAGGTGATAAAAAACAAGTACATTCTATTGAAAAGTAATCTAAAGATGAGTGCTTGTTATGAATGAATACTGGTACAGTGCACTCTTATAAATTAGAATAAACAATATGCATATATGTGGAAAAGATAAACTAATAAGTTTAATACATAATTAAATACTTTACTTTATTTTCTAATCCTACGGATAATAATTAGTTGGAGGTATATTTTGACACATGTTCATACACTATTTCACTATAAATATCACTCCAAATTTTGTTGCTCATCTTATGTTATTATCTAATTTACTTAGTGATGTAAACCTAATTCATTAAAGTCAATAGATGTTAGGAGCTTCATTAGTTAGATCTTGTACATTTCAGCAATTCAACATTTGTGGTTGACGTTAATTGTGTTCCTTCCATTCCTAGATTACCATTATCAACATGGTGGAGTTTGTTAGTGTTATTTTTTTGAGTGAACTTGAAGGAAGCACTACACAAAAAGTCCCCAATGCAAGGATTTCACGAAGACATAACTTCTACAGAAAAAAAGATCGAAAAAAATGACATCTATAGTTTTGGAGTGGTGATCTTGGAGCTAGTGATGGGAAGACAACCAATAGGTCGAGAAATTGGAGAGGATGAAGATCTTGTGAAGTGGGTGTGCAATAAAATAGAGAAAAATAATGGATTTCTTGGAGTGTTGTATCTTAAGTTTGTGGACTGCTTCAAGGAGGAAATGACCATGGTTTTGAAAGTAGGAATCCTTTGCATAAGCACCTTGCCCATCAACTAGCCAACAATTAAGAGAGATACATTTTCTGCAATAAGCCAATACCAAGCACAAGGCCAAGGCAACTACCAAGGATGAAAAATAGTCTCTTTAGTAGTACGTGGAACCCACAATTTTCATTGTATAAGCATGATGGTAATTGTATTTGGCCTAGAATTTTCTTCTTTACATGGCCTCCATATTTACTTCCACTTTGTAGCTTCTAAGTTTTTTTAGAGTTTGTTCATGTATAACCTTTTGAATCTAACCTAATACTAATAGCCAAAATATAAGCTTTCCACTGTAGCTCTTTGGGCATCATTCCCCGCAACAATCCAATGGTTAGAGGGTACATCTATCTACCTAGTCGTGGGCCATTGTGTTGTTGTGTTTTTGATAAATCTACCCTCCAAGTTAATAATTGTGGTGGGTTGGCTAAGACATAGAATTTGCTCCCTATTAAACACCATGAGGAGAGCACAAATCGATACCATTGTCATCATCATCTATGTTAGGGTCTTATTATTGATCTCCTCTTACTCTACTCTCCTTGGGCACAAGCATTTAATTATAAACCAGAACACTGGATATTTCAATGTAATATAGGTGGAAATCAAGATGATTTTAGTGGTTGCTGCCTTAGATTCTCATTATCATGTTGTCGTAAATGGTTATTTCATAGAAGTTTAATTATGGCCTCTGGACGTTTTAAAATCGTATTGTAACATGAAAATTTTCATTTATAAAATTTACGTGTTTTTAAACACTCCTTGGATCAAATCCCAATCAGTGTGTATTTAACCATTCTCCGTATTAAATCATGACATGACATGACAAAAAAATTGTAATAGGAAAATCATGTTCCTTATTGAAATTATAAACGTATTTAATCATTAGTAGTTTTGGTAAATAATAGGTATCATAGAGTAAATTCACCAATTGAGTTATTGTCTTTTTATTATGTATATTGGATAACATATTTATTCTTATTGTATTTTATTATGTATATTGAACATGTTATTTCTAGTAACTTTTGATCTTCCTAGATATTCTATTCCTTTGGTTTATCTTTGCAGCTTTAGGGGAAATTGCTAGTTTAAAGTCTAATTATTTAAAGGGTGATAGCTCAATGGAGAGCATGTGCTTTACAAGCAGGAGGTTGTTGGTTCGATTCCATCATGCCCGATATTCATAGGGAATGGAAACGATCAGTTTTTAGTGACATATGCTCTTTTGACCATCACCAATGAGCTTATGGTGACATTTTTCGACCCTCAACAAAATATGAAATGGTGACGGTCAATGAATGCCGCCATATATACACATCAATAGTGATGACCATGAAAGGTCCATCACCATAAATCATTGTTGTTGATATGAAATGGTGAGGGTCATTATTTTTCATTATAGTCATTATTCGTGAGAAACCTTGATGTCACTAATGAGCTTATCATGACATTTTTTGACCCTCACCAAATATGAAATGGTGACGGTCAACGAACGTCGCCATATATATGCACCAATAGTGATGGCCATGAAAGGTACATCATAAAAAATCGTTGTTGTTCATATGAAATGGCAACGATCACTATCCGTCATTATAATCAATATTCGTGACGAACCTTGAATGTCACCACAACACATACTTTTGGCGCGTCACCTTTGGTGATGTTCCATTTTTTGGTGACGGAGACTATTGTTCGTCACCATTTCTCATATGAAATGGTGACAGTCACTATCCATCATTATAAATCATTATTGGTGACATACCTAGAATGTCACCACAACACCTATACTTTCGGTGATGCCACCTTTGGTGAAGTTCAATTTTTGGTGACTAATGATGTTTTGACCCTCACTAATGAGCTTATGATGACATTTTTCGCCCCTCACCAATGTCCTTTTTTCTTGTAGTGAGATTGGGATTTTATGAATGAAAAGTTTCAGTATTTATTTAGGATTTCTTTAGAACCATCTAAATCTGAATCTCTTGGAAGCCTCCTAGATTATCTTAGTCTTGAGACACTTAAAATTTCAAAGGAGAAACCTACTCTCCCATTTGTTACTTCTCCTCCTCCTTTTTCATTACAAATAAAGTGTTCCCTTGTGTTGATGTTGGAATTGGAAAATATGAGAATCAAATTATTGATCCATTTATCCCACCTTCATATATTTCCCCCGATCAGGATATTATTCAAAAGAAATTTTAATTTTTCAATAAATCCATGGAGCCTAAGCTTAAGATTGATCCTTAATCCCTCTAGATGACATTGGTGTGCATGATTTAAATCTTGAATTTGATTTGATTGAAAGTATTGCTTCTTTTAGAGATACCTTTCATCCTCTATCATTTAAATCTCATGACCCTTTGTACCTTGATTCACTTATTTGATTTGCTTCAACAATAATTGCTCCAAATACTCTTGATTTTCAATCTGTTAGTTCACATGGTAATCAAGTACAAGGTGGTCACATTTCATAGGTAGAGGTGCAAAAGGATGATGAAATGTTTTATCTCACTTCTGATTTTCAAATTCCTCTATGCCAAATTGATGTTTCTAGACTCTTTGTTGATCAAGAATCTCAACATCTTGATAATCAGTCAAGTGGGATTGAATTCCTCAACCAAAATGAAATCTTGGGAAACCATCACCCTGAAGACAATGACTCCACTAATATGCATGGTGATGAGTTCCCAAGTATATTGGATGATATTTTTCTTTCACAAGAAGACTTGGATTTGTAAAGCTTTGATCTGGAATCTAATTTGATCATAGAAGAGTTTCTCATAGAAATTTCTTCCTCAACTCACCATCTCTTGTGTCAAAATGTTTGTAATGAATCAATTGGTATATCATGTTCTTCTAGTTTGAATTATAATGAATTAGATATCAAGTCCACGCAAGGTGATAAGGCTTCCTGTGATGAATAATATGATGTGGTAATCATTGAACATCTTTCCTACAATTTGGGTAACCTATTTGGTCATGTTCACACATTTTATAAAAATGTTGATTTTAATAGTTTCCATCTGATTCATAATGAACTTGCTGAAATAATTAGTGACAATTGTCTTCACGCAAATTTTGATCTGAATATAACCTCATTTTTTATCATTCAACATTTGAAGGATCTGGGACTCGTCAGGAAGTCAAGGAACTTCAACTCCTGTTGATGGTTATGTCAATTTCTCACAATCTTGGTGAGGTCCCTGAAGTAGGTTAGATTAGAATTTTTTTAATTCTTTTCTCAACATTGTTTCATTGGATGTAAGCTCACTCTTGAGGGATTTTCATCATTTTCAAGTTAATTCTCTTAACCCTCAAGATAGATTCTTTCATCGGATATAATATTCTTGTTTCACTTATTCTTCTTCATGCAAATATTTTTTATCTACTGCAGGGTTAGAGTACATATATTTCACAGATTCTGATTATCAAGACAAAGATCATCATTGGTTGAAATATTTATCCCTGTCAAACTCTTTCATGAATGAACCAATCTTGATATTTCTTGTGTATTTTATGAAGTCAATCCTTTTTCTAATACAATCAATCCTTTTCAATTTCATTCAATGCTTGAATCATTCGACAGATCAAAACTCTTATGCTAATATGAATATTGAATTTGATTTCACACATAACTCTAATATTTTTTTAGTTTGGTATCCTAATTGGTTTCCTGGATTTACAAGCTTTCATATTATTGATCTAGTAGATGATCAGATACAAAGGGAACCAATGAATAATAGAGGATATTATATGCTAACCCACTAATCTGATCATAATGTTGGTTTTAACAAAAATCACTCAACTAATCATTTTCCCATTGGTACAAATAACGATAGTTGTTTTACATCAATTGATCTTATCGAACCCATTGATATTTATGAGTCATCATTTCACTATTTAGGTACTTGTTGGATAGTTGAGGTACTTCAACTTTTGTTGATGGTTATGCCAAGCCCTCACCATCTTGATAAATTATTTGAACAAGATCAAGTCAATTTTCCCTTGTTAGATTAGCCTTATAATCCAATTGGGTTGATTGAAAGTTCATCTTCTCAAGAATTTCAGGGTTTAAAAATGGGTTGCTATGAATATCGTGATCTAATTGTTGAATGGTTAGAGAAATATTACTTGGCATGATCCATTTATAATAATAATTTTTGATCTTTATTGGTATTTTCCTATACTGAAAACATGGATGGATGTATATTCACGAGAAACTTTCAGGGTTTGTATGATTATTTTTCTAATAAAAAAAGTAAAGTTGCAAATTGGTTAAATATTGTTGTTACGGGAACATCTTTATTCCAATAGGAAATACCTTCAATTTATTATGCAAGGTATCCAATATGACATATTTATTGTTGCACTTTGTTTTATTATGTTGCTAATCATTTATATATTTTTGCTTGCAGGTCAGGAACAAATTGAATGGTTACATTGGAAATTTGATTTGATAAGATCCTGATATTTTATTTTAGATAGATTAGGATTTAGGATTAGTTTTTTTCTTTTCCTTAGTTGCATTTTAGTTACGTTTTCATTGCGTTACACCACTTTTCTTGCATTCATTTTCTTCTTTCGGTCTTGTTTTTCTCATCCTCTTTTCTAGTTATCACTTTGGTTTTGTATGCCATGTCTTTTATGTCATGTCATGTATTTTCTTATGTTTGTCAAGACCATGTATGAAACTTTTTCTATTTGGCTCTATGGTAATGTGGAAAAAGTCGGAAGGGAAACCGTGACAACTAGCAATGCTTGGCTTATTTTTAGTCTACTTATTTGTTTGGGCCTAAATACCTTTTAAGGTCAATGATGCATGTATGAAAAATATGTTTCATCCTAAATGAAATTTTTAGTGGATCGACGATGCCCGTATCTATTATAGAATCTTTATTCCCTGAATCGTCCCTTTATATTAATTGGTTTTAATGCTTCAACTCAGTCAAATATAGAAGGGAAGGAGAAAAAAATTAAGCAAGCATACTAATTTTATAGGTGTATATACAAGAGTCTATGCAAAACAAGGAACAACCTCACTTTCCTGTAAAATAATTCAGGATCCCTCTTCCGACCTTGGAGAAATAAATGCCTATGAAATGCCAATAATCATAAAGTAATAAAACAAACAAAGGGTGAAAAAAGAGAAAGGCTTCCTACATAGAGAGGTGAAGCAAGAAAATTCGTAGGAGTACTCAATAGGCTCGCTTGTAGTGAACCAATTCTTGTGATTCCTTAACATGAATCTATCGGGGCAATGAACAAGCCTATTGGAAGCAAAGAAACACTAGAGACGATAATACAAATCTGACATATTAAACTCGTGAAATCTACATACTCCTACTCCTTAATCAAAACAACTGAAGTTTGACTAGTCTAGTGAATCGTGTTGAGCCAACAAGGGGAATAGAATAGATTACATATGTAACTGGGCTAAGTAGAAAAGATAAATTAATCAATAGGATGAGACAATACTTCCAAAAGGCTAGAACATGTACTTAACATTAGACCTAAAGAGAGAAGTTGGAATTCTTCCAATGTGTCAGCAAGTTTTTTCGTTGTGATAAACACCCTCCAAATTTTGCCTACATTTAAATTTTGGCACCTCCTTATGATCATTCCATCCTTTGTTTCAAGCCATAAATGTCATGCTTAGTCATATTTCTCGAGTGTTCAAGTCTTCCTTCAAGAATTCTAAGTGTCGAAGTGACCTACTCTTACATGCTTATGTTTTGATGCCGACATAGGAGACCTCTTTTAAGCAAACCTAACAGTTAATGTGTATCTTTGGAAGTTAGTCATTGTGTAGTTCCCGATCTTAGTGATTACGCGGTCCCTAATGATAGTGATTGTGCAGTTCCTTGAGGATGATGATTGTGCAGTCCTTGAAGATAGTTATTACGTAGTCTCTAGTGACATTGATTGCGTAGTTCCTAGAGACTGAGGCTAAACAATCCTAATGGACAATGATAGTATGAGGGCATCTTTTGCAGAAAGTGACTATGCATATTTTGTTAACAATGAGTGTTTATCAAGTCAATCAATCCACACTTGGTTCCTAGTTCTTGTACATGCATTAAGCAACCTCATCAATTATAAACATCATGGAATGTCTTCTCTCCCTGTATAAAGAGTCTAGCCCAAATATCATCGCTATCTTTCACTTTTGAGCTTTGCAATTTGTTGGGGTATAAGGAGCATTATCTCACTCATGGTTTTAAGTGCTTTATCCACCAGATGAGTTTCTCAATTGTCACTTTTTCTTTCGCAAGTGTTTATTTTTCTTTCATTTTCTCTCACACGTTGTTTTTGCTTGCTCTATATTTTACATGTGTCCTTTTTGTAACACCCTCCTCCCACATTTACCCAAGCTATCCGGTCCACTGGGGTAAACATGCGACGAGAGGCTACTATGATGTGTTTCGACTACCCATGTATATTTAAGGGAGTAAAACTCACAAATCAAACCAAACTGACCTTCCACACATGCTACAAAACCTCTAGGAGCCAACCAACCTTTCCAAGCGACCAACCCCTGAGGAAACTTAGATTTTCATTGGTATAACTCCCTAGTCACTCCCTTGGAAATCCATGCATGTGACTTTAGGCCCCTAGTCACACCCACAACAAGGGAAAGCCAACGAATATTGACTTTCAACTAGTTTTGTGCTAGGGACCTCGAATTCTGTGCCACTTTTTCAAGGTCAGGACTCAGGTAATTGCCTAGAACTTCGTGAAAGCCTTAGAAATGATAAATGACACTAGGAAAAATGTACTAATGCAAACATTTGATCAATGACTTGACTGGACCCCTACTAGCCATGACATGAATTTCCTCAAACATGTCACAAATATGCATTCTATAGGTCATACTAACAAATCTGACTTAGGGTTCCGTTGACAGGAAAAAATGTCTTCCATCAACATCAGGGGAGACCACCCAGCTAGGCCCCCAATTAGACCATTTTCCATTGAAGCTGGTAGTTCCAACTGGTTATGGGTCCAATTACCTGCTTACCTAAAGTCTAAGACTACCCTAAAATTAACCTAAACTAATTTAGGTGTTAATTTAACCTAACTAACCTATGTGATATTAAGTTAAGGTAAAACAAATTATTAGTCTTATATGATACTATATTAATTAGGTGTTATTATTACTCCATTACTAATGTTATGCTAATATAAATTCTATATTAAGTTAGTATATCCTAAGTACATTTATCTTAACATTACCTAATATAATCTATAATATAATACTTTAATATACTAATAAAAATCCTATATTAAATTCTACTTTACTAAATACTCATATTATTTTAATATTATTCTAATTTAATCTAACATATAATTTAATAATACTAGGCTTATAATATTATTACAAGCTTAATATTATAAAGCTAAAAGTTAATCATAAATCAATTTTCCTATTCTAATATCTCATATTATTAAATTAGACTAATGTTACAATGAATTACTTATATATATATATAGTACTGAACTAAAGATTAAATTTGATTATATATTTGAACACTATTAAAAAAGATTACATATGTGAAAAAATATTGAATATCGATTATATATACAAAATTTACAACTTCTTTTAGCTCGAACTTTAATGATGTAAATAAAGATTTAAGATCAAATTGAAAAATGGCAATGCAAATGTAATGAAATGAGAGAATGAAAAGGGGATGTTTCAAAAGAAGCTTGATGAAAAGAAATAGTTCTCATTCATCAAAGTTGTAGTGACTACAAAGACAAGTTCAAGAGCTTTCGATAATCTCACCCCTGCAGGAATAGTCCTTGTTGGAAATGAGAAATGAGGCAACCTGAGTGCTTGAAAATTGGTTTCATTAATGCCTGTATTGCCATGAACCTGCAACCAAAAGAAAAACTTGAATTAATTTAAAAATATGGAAAATATGCAAAATGTAATTAACAATATTTATTAAAGCTTATCAACGTGGATCCAGAGACGAGGGGTGAGATCTGGAGCATGGGTTTGGCGTTACCCCACTCCAAGATCAACAGATTTGAAATTTCCTTGCGTGATTTTTTAGAGATCATAATGAATTCGAACTGCAATTTTCCTGGCATAAGATATATTAAATTTATTCAAGGATGAGGACGTGAATGTCGTCAATTAGCTAGCTTCGATAGTTGTTAGGTTAATGCGTAGTTAGACGACACGGCTTGGATCGTTGATTTATTATTTTTAATTGTTTTGTTTTAAAGCAAAATCCCGCGTTACTCGCGTGATCTTTGTAAAATATTGTTAATATATGTTCTTGGTTTGGACACTTGCTAAAGGATGTCGTGTGGTAGATAATGATGATGATGGTGGTGGTTATAGGTAGGTAATTGAGAGCAAATGTGAGTAAGAGAGGGGCAGCGTAAAAGAAAGTGTTTTTCATCTTCCACTTGTTTAGAATTGCAAATCGAATTGAAAGCAAATGTGAGTAAGAGTGGGGCAGTCTAAAAAGAACTGATTTTCATTTTCCACTTGCTTAGAATCGCAAATCTGATAGATTCTATCGTTCCAAGGGGTCTTGAGAAAAGACCACTGTCCGGCCTCACTCTGAAACTCATGGGAATTAGTTTTTATCTTAGCGATGTTCATTTTTTTTTCTTATTCTTGGACAACACAGAGAGATAATTTTGATTTTCAAGGGTGGGGTTGATGACGTCCTTATAGTATCTTAGCTTCCTTTTACCCTCTAGCTCCTGATCCTCCCACAACTTGTCCTTAAACTTGGAGGTAATCGTATTTTTGATATTATCTTTGCTTCTCATACTGAGCTCCTCCTTAATTTCCCAATGGTTGAGCCAAGACTGGGCATCCTTATGCCACCTGTGCTTGAGGCGAAGGTGAGGGTTTTGAAACTTCTACGAACGTTTAAACTCTGCGACCTCATAATAATAACCATACAATAATATATCCCCTTTCGAATGCATTATATTGGCGAAATATGATACAATGTGTTAATAATTTACATGAGTCAAATTCGTATGTAACGTCGTGAAATTAACAATACATATATATATATATATATATATATATATATATATATACAAACATTTAATATGCTGACAAATTTGGAGTTTGATTATATACATAATGGTAATGAAAACATTTCACACAAATTTTATATATTAAATTTTGTTTTATAGATTTTATGTTTCCTCCTTTTTTGCGATGCAGGTGCCAAATTAAGTATAGGAGAAAACAAATCCATGCGACTCAATGTGAAATGAGAGGGGATGTAGCAACCAAAATTGACACTTCGTCTTCTCTTGGCCATCAAGGGAGTGGTTCCATGAATATGAAAGATAGAGAAGAGATGCCAACAATCCAAAATGTTAATCATAATGGTCATAATGAAAGGTGTATAGAAAAATGATTAGAACCAACATGACCAAAATTCTAACAACCGAGCAATAAAGATCATAAAAGCCATAATTCACAAAAATTCCAATAAAGAATGAAGTTTTTCAAAAATAAAAATAGAGGGTCCCCATATTTTTTCACACAAAATATGGAGGGTTGTGGCTAACAACAAGGTCTCATACTTATCTGAGAATCGCTAAGAAGCATTGATGCCTTATCATATTAGTTGCATTATCATCTATAACCTCATATATTCATTGTTCATACACTTATAAATCAAAACATGATGATATCCATACATCATCACTGTCATAAAACATACTTATAACCAACATATAAAAAACATAAATAGTAAGGATACAATAACCATAAATTCCAAATATGAATTAATACATTTACACATAAAATACCAAGGAGAATAAACTCTTATTAATGAATACAAAATCCAACTAGATTTGGGACTTCCATGTTCCACCCGAACATAGATTGGATGAACCAAATATCTCTTCATCCAATCACTCCCTACCATATTCCAAGCATGTATGTGGGACTCAAAACCAAAAATCAACCAAGGCTTCTCGAGACTACACCACCTCATCTCCATCAATAAAGCTAGGCTTTACCGCATTCCTCACCAGATCACTTGGCCATAAACAAGCATAGATGCCACCGTATTTCTCCACCTACACCATGAAGAATTTTCATGTATCCTAGTCTCTAAGATTTACCAAAATCCATAGTCCGATCCAGGGATCAGTAGGCCATAATCTAGACACCACCGTCCAGGTTTTACCGTATATCCCACCATTCAGTAGCCAAGTATTCCTATGCCTGATCAAGGGTACCCACCTATAGGTTTTACCATATATCCCTCCATTTACTGGTCGAGGATTCCTAGACCCATTGAGGCACACAATACTTGTCTTTACCGCAACCCATAGTCTGGTTCAGGGGTTACTAGCTAGTGGCTTTACCGCAATCCACAGTCTGATTCAGGGATCACTAGGCCATGGGTTCTTTCATTTAAATATCCACCTCACTCAGTTTTGAATCCATTCGATAATCCAACTTAACCAAAACATGAGAATCACATCACACCATAACTATCTGGAAATGGAAAGGAAATGCTGAAGAACATTGTCACACCTGGAAAAACCCATGCCAATGACAGCAAGAGAACAAAGAACACACATTCATAACCATGCATTCCAAATCTAGCAAGGAAAACCCACATGCAAATCGATACCTGCAAGTAGATCTGTTGTAGTTTCTTGATCCTACTCTTCCTTGATTGACCTTTGCCTCCTCTTTGCCTTCTTTTCTTTTCTTGATCCAATGCTAAAGTTCTCTAAGAAAAATCTAATTGTCCAAGAGTGTGAAATATAGAATAGATAGAGAACTAGAAAAATGAACTGATAAAAATCTACCAATGCTCAGAAGAATTTTTATTAATGAGGCCACTATTTTTTTCAATTTTCCATTATTTTCCTTCATTTTCCTCCTCACATTCACCCCGTGGCCCTTCACCTTCATTTTCTCCTAATTTCTAGTATTTTCATAAATAAATGTCAATTAATGTGACTTTTCCTTTCCAAATCCTTCCATTTCCTTTGTCAATTTTCTTAGCCATAATAAATCAAATGACCACCCGCACTAGGATGTTTTTGCCAAACATTCAGCTTGGAATACGTGTCCCATAACTATGGTTATTATTTTCCTTTATTAAATTTTATTACATGGAATTTTCACCCGGGTTGTTATAGAACCCTCCCCCTTGGGGGAACACCGTCCTTGGTGTTCAATGACACCAACAACCAACAAGACTGCTGCAATAAAAAAATACTTCCCATGGAGCTTTATAACTTAGCTCGTTGCAATATTTACAATGATCAACTTTCTAAGAAGCAACCAACATGAAAACATAACAACATGACAACCATATCGCTTATTAGATCTTAATAACACAACTCGTAGTAGTATTTATATCCACATACATATGTACATATACCAAAACATTACACCAAAGCATAAACCAAAACATATAACAAGGACATTCGTTGAACCAACGTATAGAGAAGGATACATAGCCAGAATATGATCTGCCATCTCTCATGTAGCTTCATCGGGCCCAAAGTGCTTCCACTACACTTTAACTTGCTCGAATGGTCGGTTCTGGAGCATGAGCATATTTTTCTGCAATATACACTAAGTTTTTGTTTGGAATTGTCCATTTGGATCCACCTACAATACAGAATAGTCAATCACATGATCAACATCTTTAACATAATTCTTAAGAAATGACACATGAAAAACATCATGGAATTTCATTGTCGAAGGCAGTTCAAGTCTATAGGCTACTATTCCAACTTGGCACACATTCCAATTCAAAAGGAGGTCTTCTTTGGATTGATGCACAAGTACACTTGTTCCCCAACCTGAAACTCCTTAAACAACTTGTTCCTATTTGCATAACTTTTTTTTTTTTTCATGTGTTGCCTTTATATTCTTCTTTATTACCTGCATTTCCTGTTACATTTTTGTTAACATGTGTAGTCCAATCAATAACCTGTTCACTGTATCACTCCAACTGATGGGAATATTACAACTCCGCCCATACAATGCCTCAAACAGACTCATCTTCAATGACTCGTGATAACCATTTTTGTAAGAAAACTCAACCAACAGAAGGTACTCCTCCCATCTCATATGATGATGCATCACATACATCATCAACATGTCCTAGAATCATGTTGACCCTCTCTGTCTATCGATCTGTCTGCAGATTTTAAGTTGTAGTGAAGTCCAACTCTATACCTAAAACTGCAAACAACTCCTTCAAAAACTTGGAAGTGAACTTTGCATCCCTATCTGAAACAATCTTCTTTGGAACACCTTGAAATTTTACCACATATCTGATGAACACCTTTTCTACATCAATAAATGAATACGTAGAATTCCCCGGAATGAAGTACACTACCTTTGTCAACTTGTCTACCACAACCATGATGGAATGATGTTGTCTAGTTGGCCTCAAAAAACCTATGATGAAATCTATAGAAATGACCTCCCATTTCCACTATGGAATCAGAATCGGTTGTAGTAGTCCACCTGGATGCTTACACTCTACCTTTACTGGCTGACAGTCCAAACATCTAGCCACAAACACTGCCACATCCTTCTTTAGATTTGGCCAATAATAAAATTTCTTCACTAATGTAAATGTCTTCTGGTATCCTAGGTGACTTGAATATGGTTTCACATGAAACTATCTCAAGATAATATTCTTGAGATCACTATTTTCTAGAACATATATCTTGTCCCTAAATCTGATTAAGCCATCTACTGAGGGACTATAGTGCACATTGTGATCACCTGTACTGCACCTATCCATGTACATGTGCCTGTGTTTGTAATTTTACTCTACTGTAACCAGTGCCTAAGATCTCTATACATGTCATCCTGATGACCTACCTGTAAGATCTAATATTGTAGATATATCCCATAAGAACTCATAACTGCAATGTGATTTTCCTATATCCACCTGCTAAGAGCATCCACAACCCTATTCTATTTTCCTTTGATGTACCTGATCTCGAAGTCAAACTCATTGATCGTGGTTGACTATCTAGCTTGTCTGGCCTTCAGGCTCGACTGGTCAAAAAAGTATCTCAACCCACTATGATCACTCATCAATACAAACCTCCTACTAAGAAGATAGTGCCTCCACATCTTCAACGCATGAATGATTATTGCTAACTCAAGATCATGTGTCAAATAGTTCTTCTCATGCTCATTTAGTTTCCATGACTCGTAGCATATTACCTATCCCTCCTGCATAAGTACTCCACCAAACCCTCTCTTGCAAGAATTTGTACACACTACAAACTCTTTTTCCGGATCTGGAATATTTAACACTAGATCATTTATAAAAAAATGCTTCAACTATTCAAAACGTGTTGCACATTCCTCTGTCCATTCAAATTTATTACCTTTCCTCTACACTAACGTAATATGATATGCAATCAAGGAGAAGTTCTTGATGAATCTCCTATAATATCCTAATAACCCCTTTCCTCATCCAAATTTCTAGGAGTTTCCCACTCCATGATAGCTCTTATCTTCTCTATATCTATGACTATGCCTTACTTGGAGACCACATGCCCCAAGTAGTGTACATCTGTATGAAAGAAATTTCATTTACTGATCTTAGCATACAATTTATGCTCTATAAATAATTTCAATACTGGTGCTAAGTGATTAGATTGTTCTTCCTCATTCTTACAATATATCAAGATGTCACCAATGAATACAATAACAAACTTGTTCATATAAGGACCTGACAGAGTATTCATCAAGTACATAAAGGTAGTTGGAACATTAGTCAAACCAGATGGAACTAGAACAAACTCATAATGCCCATACCTGGTCTGGAAAGTTGTCTTGTAAATATCCTCTTCCTTGATGTTTACCGATGATATCCGATTCTCAAATCAATATTTGAGAATACTGTTGCTCCTTTTAGTCGATCAATTAAGCCATCAATCCTCGACAAAAAATACTTTCTCTTGATGGTCACCTTGTTCAAATTCTTGTGAGCAATGCACAACCTGAGAGTATCATTCTTCTTCTTCACAAACAATATTAGTGCACCCCATGGTGATACACTTGGCCTAATGTATCCTTTTTCAAGCATTTCCTTCAACTACAACTTCAGCTCTACTAACTCTGGAGTGCTCATTCTGTATAGTTCCTTTGATGCTGGTGTTTCCCCTGGTGCCAACTCAATGGAGAATTCCACTTCTGTGTGAGGAAAAAACTCTAGATATTTGTTGGAAACACATCTTGAAACTGTTGTAAGATTGGGTACCTTCTCAATATCTCCACATAACAATCCTCCTTACTTTTGTCACTATAAATATGCACTGCAAATAACACACACCCTTTTCTATGATTGCTCTGTGTCTGCATAGTTGTGACCATCCTATCTTATATTGCTTTCTTATTACCTTGTAATATTCTCTGCTCCCCATTGTCATCCAATCACTCAATCGCTTTGTCATAACAATCCACTTTGGTCCTATGAAGATATAACCAATCCATATCCAAAAGCATACTATATGATCCCAATGGTAATACATTAAAATGTGTTGAAGTAGGCATGCCATTCAACTCAAATGCACAAGCTCTTGCCTAATGATGAACTTTCTTCTTGGTATCTGTAGCCAACTTCACTAACCAATATTATGAATGCACTTCTTTAGTCAAACCACACTTATCCACCAAGTTAATTTAAACATAACTATAATTAGATCTAGGGTCAATCAAAATAGAAACAACTTGATCACAAATCTTACCGTCCATCTCATTGATATATGCTTGACGATTGGCCTTGCATGCATATTATTTAATGTTGCATAGATACGAGGAATGATTTTCCCAACATCCCTAATAGTCTACGCCTCATGTGCACTATAGATATGAGTCATACCAGCCCGATTCTACAGACAATCCCTTTTAAGATGCTCCTTTCCACATGTCCAACACTCCATTTGTCCTGTACCATCACCTCTATTATTTTGTTCTGACCCATGAACCTGTCTAGATGCATTGAAATTCTTATGCGGTGCAACGTTCTATTTTTCTTCTGCAATCTGAGGTCTTTTTATTTTCGGATGCCATTTACCTTTATCTTTATCATTCCATTTCCATCCTTGTTGAGATTCATTCTTACGCTTTGGCTTCTCATAAAAGTGTTTCAATTTACCAATAACTTCCTAAAGTGATTGAGGCTCATCATACTCAATCCGGTCTTTAAATGCTAATGGAAATCCACTAAAAAATCTCTAAAATTTAACCTTTTCATCCTTTAGATATGGTACATACCTTAATAGCTCCAGGAACTTGGTCATATATTCCTATTTTGTTATTGATCCCATTTTAATTTCGTAGAATTCCTTGGATTTGTTGTCATAGTACCTATCTGAAAAGTACTTCTTCCTGAAAAGTATTTTGAATTCATGTCAACTCAAATCCTAATCATAAATATCTCTAACATTATTTACATCTTCCCACCAGATATCTTCTTTACCTTTAGACTGAATGTAGCTATTATGGCCTTCATCTTCTCTGAGTAATCATGTAACCTGGACAAATTATTCATTCCAAGTAATCATGCTTCTGCATCATGTGATTTATTGATTTCCTCATCAAATGTAGGTGGAGTTTATTTCTTAAACTCATCTGGAATATATCCCCTATCACTCGTCATGTAAGGATGATAACGATGATGACCATGATACTTGTCAGAACCAGCACTAGAATAAAACATGTGTTTATCGGCTCTCCTATCCGGAGTATCCAAGAACCTTTCATCTATGATCGTGTCATCTCTATTTGACCCGTGCCCACTATGGTATCTACTTCAATAGGCCCCATTAGTCATATCCTCTTGTCCATAGCTGATCCGAAGTGGTCCCTATCTCTGCAATTCTGAAAAAATCTGAAGAATTACTGCATTGAATTTTGCTTGTTTCTCCTGTGTCTGCATGATTCTATCATTATCTTCTTTGCAACTCCTTATTTCTTCCATCAAACTCCTCAATGTATCTTCTAAGTCAGAAGAGAGACCAACACCACATTGTTCATCTAATCCATAAGGAGAATCTTGGGAATTGTAGTCTACCATCTTGCTAAACCAACATACCTCAGTATAATTCAGGGAGGATATCTCGTCTACAAGACCAACCATATTAGCACAGTATATATATATATATATATATATATATAACCAAGCCAACATATAATCATCATTTCAACCATTATCCAGTTTCCATGCATGATGCCACAACCATAACACCAACTAGACCCAATGCATGCATAACAACATATGTATGACATGCATGCATAACAAGTTCATAACCCACATACATTTACAAAAATTACATTCGACAACGACACTATCAACTTTCACATGGCGACACGACTAAAAGCATAACCAACAACATGCATACGCAACCAGTACATAGACCGAAAGCATAAGAACACATATGCAACTGACATGTGTGCATGACCAACACACTTCCCATCCATTCCAAGGGGTGAACATGCTCTGATACCACTCTATGGTATCAGATATTACCCAAAAAGAGCGCAACCATGCTCTGAGACCACTCAGTAACACCCTCCTCACACATTTACCCAAGCTACCTAGTTCACAGGGTTAAACATGCGACGATGGGCTACTCTAATGTGATTTGACTTCCCATGTATAGTTAAGGAAGTGGAACCAACAAAACAAACCAAATTGACCTTCCACACATGCTACAAAACCTCCAAGAGCCAACCAACCTTTCCAGGTGACAAACCCCTAAGGAAACTTAGCTTTTCATTGATCTAACTCCCATTCGCTTCCTTGGAAAACCATGCACGTGACTTTAGGCCCCCAGTTGCACCCACAAGAAGGGAAAACCAACAACTATGGAATTTTTAAGGTAGTTTTGTGCTAGCCACCCCAGATTTTGCACTACTTTTTTAGGGCTAGGACTCAGGCCACTGCTCAGAACTTCATGAAAACTTCATAAATGATAAATAACACTGGGACAAATGTACTAATGCAAACATTTGATCAATGAATTGACTGGAACCCTACTAGCCATGATATGCATTTCGTCAAACATGTCACAAATATGCATTCAACAAGTCATAACAACATATCTGAGCATAGGGGATTCATACTTATATGAGAATCATTAATAAGCGTTGATAACTTATCACATTAGTTGCATTATCATATATTCGGTCATATATTCATTGTTCATTCATTTATAAATCAAAACATGATGAGATCCATACATTATCACTGTCATAAACATACTCATAACTAGCATAAAAACAACATAAATAGTAAGAATACAAGAAGCATAAATGCCACATATGAACCAATATATTTACATATGAAATATCAAGGAGAAAAAATTCTTATTAATGAATTCAAAAGCCAACCAGGTTTGGGACTTCCACATTTCACCCGACTATATATTGACTGAACCAAATCTCTCTTCATCCAATCACCCCCATGCCATATTCCAAGCATGAATATGGGACTCAAAAACAAAAATCAACCAGGGCTTCCCAAGGCTACACCACTGTTGTAGTGAAAACCCAACGCCCCCCATTACTTCAAATAATGGGGACCCTTTCCATTAATTTTTGGCTAGGCATCTTTTATGATTTTCATTTAAGTTAATCGTCTTACAATTTTGTCATTTTTTGTTTTTATCATATTTATATTTTGATTGTTTCATTGAATCTGTTTTTTCACAAGCTTTCCAACGATACTTGTTTCGCTTCATTTCGTCAACCGGTTTGTAAATTACACTCTTTTGAAGTTTGATCATTTGTGTTGCCTAGGTTAAAAAAATGTATAAAATGTGCCAATATTCCAATTTTTGTAACTAATTTAGTTCAATTATGCATTTAATACAAATATTTAAGCTTTTAGTTAATATTTTCACTTTTTCATTTTCTCACTAACGGTCCTACGAAATGACCCGACCAAATTGTACAATGGATTAAAACACGTTTCAAGATCTTAGTAATTTACTCTAATTTATTATTTTAAAATAAATTGCGAAGCTCGGAATCTCAAAATTACAATATGAACTATATTCCAATCTGTAAAATTATTAATCCCACGTGGCCCACTTCACATCCCCTCTCCTCATTCCAAAAATTGTGAGAATGCAAAATGCACAATTACAAAAATACAAAATGCAAAATTGCAAGACTATTATAGATCTTTAAAAAAAAATAAAAAATAAAAAATAAAATAAAATTACGATAATTTTTTTACACAAATCACATATCACAATTTTTTACTTCACAACCAAATAATCTCACAAAAAAATTTGTGAAAAAAAAACAATAATTTTTAAAATTTTAACCAAAATTTTGTTTCACCTCATAACTCCCAACACCATCTTTCCTCCCTCCTCCACGCTTCACCCTTACTCACCTCCATGGCATACGTTGACCTTCCCACTCATGGCATACTTTAATTTTAATTTAATTACATTATATAATTTTTAATTAAAATATTATATTAATATTACGATGTTATATATTAATTATAATTTATGTATAATACGATTATAATATTATAATAATGATATTTTAATTAATTATTAAATTAAATTTTTTAATTAATTTAATTCTGCTAATAATTAATTTGTACTAAAGTAAATTTAATAATGTAATTATAATTTATTAGTATTAATTAATTAAAAACAATAATTTAATTTAGAATTAAAATTTAATTAAAAATTTTCATTTTTAGTGCAACATAAATTCTAGAATTTTGATAGTTTTGACTCATTAACTTTGGAGACAATGGAGTTTTATTTGGTCAAATGACGTCTATGATGGCTTCTTGGATAGATAAATCATGAATATTATTTTTGAAATGGTTTAATTACCAGATTTGAACATTTCATGGGACTAAAATTCAGCAGAAGATGAAGTTCTGAATTTTTAAATAAAATTAATTTCCGAGTTTAATTTGCTGCATTCTCATTTGCCCACGACTTATTCTGAGTGTGGATCCATTCGTCAATGATCTCCTTGACCAATTAGATCACCAAAAACATTAAGTGAAAGCCTATATTTCTTTTATTTTAATTATATAATTAATTTTTAATTGGATTTCTTTTAAATTCTAGATTCGGCATTTTGATTTTATTTTTGCATTTTAATTTAGTTTTGATTTGTTTTTTGTAGGAAACAGTTGAAGAGATGAGAAGAAGAAGATCTAAATCAATGAGAAGGTTCCAAAAATTGAAGAATATGATTTTAGACCAATGAAAATTGATTGAGCGGAACCACTCTTCAACAAAATTTCATATTCATAAATCATTTTGTAAATATTATAAATAACATATTGTAGAATGTAATAAAGGTTCTTCTTCTCTAAAACTTCGAAATTCTTGAAGACACTATTGTATAGAGGATTTAGAGTTTTAGGTTAGAAGAGAGAAAACTCATATCTAGGGATCATTGAGGATTTTTCTTTTGCATTCTGAATTATGTATGGTGAACAAAGTTAGCACTAATGCACTTATTGTTTTAGCAGAAGAAGTTCAAGCATTGTAAAGGACTGTTGGAGACCGGAGCCAGAGAAATGGATTCAATAAATTGGTATTTCTAATACTATCGTTTTAAATATTGGTTTCATTTTATGATGGCATAAATGTGCCATTTTATTCATATTTGTGCACTATTACCGATATAAGTAATGTGTCTTAATTATATGTTATTATTTATGTATGGTCTTATTGGTTGAATTTTGATTTCTGAGTAACTATTTACTCAAAAATCTATCTTTTAATATTGATTTAACAAACAATGTTATTTATTTATTTATTTTTTTTTTTTCATAGTGGTTCACGTTCCTATGTGCCCGCACACATGGACTAGCTACATCCACGGTCTTAATGAATCGCAGTAAATCCTTCCGAAGGGATCTACTATCGGCCTAACACTGAGGCCTAACCCCGTGTGCGTTTAGGAGATTTGATCCTGTGACCTCTCAATTTGGGAGTACTTCCAAGCGGGGACTCAACCAATTGAGCTAACCCTTGGGGCTTTTAACAAACAATGTTATGTTGTGAACTATTTCCTCATATTATTGTTTAATTATTCGAATTACTGATTTAACAATTAATATCATTTTTGTGAACTATTTCCTAAATGTTGTTGGTTGATTATCTTAGTTAAGATCTCTCTGAATAGAATATGTTTTGGCATTCATATTGTCAGTTAATTGAATTATTTCATTAATTAGATATTATTATAAGCTAGACATATTTAAATCTCAATCATTTAAATATCTTTCTTGCAATTGAGTTAGATCTATATCTGCCTCATTGAGATAGGATTAGGATAATTTTCCTTTTACTTGCATTTTAGAATAATTTTACATTTAGATTTAATTTTACATTACTAGAATTCCTTTTACCAAAAAGGAAAAACTTTAGTTGTGGTTTGGCTGAGCCCCAAATTAGCTTAAGGATCACTTTCTTACCTGATCAATAATATGGATGATCTGATTTCTCTTCTCCATTGGTAGACAAAATTTATATTTTAAGCCATTGGAGATTGAGAGACGGTAACTGGACCTAGTTAAACCAGTCGAAACCACTATTCCAAGCGGAAAAGGAACTGATTTAAGGTCCGGACCAGGTGGTCATCCCCTATGTTGTTATAGCGAATTTTGAGGCTTCAAAAACCACCTCATCCCCATAAATAAAACAAGGCTTTACCACAATCCTCACTGGATCACTAGGCCATAAACATGCATGGATTCCATTGGATTTCTCCACCTACACAGTGAGGAATTTTCCTGTCTCCTAGTTTCTAGGATTTACTGCAATCGACAGTCCGATCCAGGGGTCACTAATTAGCAATAATAGAGACATTAACCTTTATTATTTACCATATATCCCACCATTCATCGACCAAGGATTCCTATGCTTGATCAAGGTCACCCACCTCTAGGATTTACCATATATCCCAACATTCATCGTTCGAGGATTCCTAGGCCCACCGAGGCACATAATACCTGGCTTTATCACAACCCATAGTCTAGTTCAGGGGTTACTAGGTCAGTGGGTTTACCGCAATCCATAGTGTGGTTCAAGGATCATTAGGCCATGTGTTCTTTCTGTTGAAATTCAACAAGAAAATGCACCCACATACTAGTGTGGAATTTTAGTCACACATTGGTGAGAAATTCAGTTACACATTAATGCAAAATGTGGGCGTCTAATTTATTTTTCCCTTAAATAAATTGGACAATAAGTTGTGATTTCATCTCATAACAACTTGTATCAGTTAACTAAGTCATGATGATTGAGTTAGCTCAAGAAATTGGAGTTGAGGGTCAAAGATGAGGCATGTAGAGTGATCATAATATTTTTGGGGTCTAGTTGCAGTTGTAGCACTAGTGTGGTGTGAGTGTAATCAGTTAACTCAAATTAATTGAGTTAAAATCAATTTAACTAGTTCTATTTGAGTGATGAATTAGTGAGAGGTCTAGTGAATTAAATCAGATTTAATTAACAAGTAGTGATAAATTATATAACTGATGATTCACTATTAATAGTTGCATGCATGTCAGTTCTAAGAAAGACCCAGTTGAGACAGAGGTTAAAGGAAACATAACTATCAGTTGTATTATTAGAAAATTTCTCGGGTGCAATTATAAAGTCATGAGAAGGCCATGATGGATTGCGCAATCAAGAAAGGCTTAATTCGTATTTATAGCGGCTTATTTCCCTAAGCATTGCATGAGCAAGGTAGGCTGAAGGAAGGCAAAGAATTGGCTGTGTTTGTCCAATTTTTCCTAGATTAGTGTGAGACAATTGGTAGAGTGCGCAAGATTCTTGTGAACAAGAATGCATTGTATTGTTTCATGATTCCTTGACTTTATACAATATATGATAGCGAGGTTTTGAGCAGTTTCTTTCCCCAAGAATATCTTTTGTTGTGCGATTGATTTACTTCTTTCTCTTACTTACATGTGATTAAGTGATCGTGTTTTATATTCCGCAAATATTGTAGAAGGATTCAGTATCTTTTTTTAGTTCATCACAAGATTATATTGAATCGATTAGTATAATTTCTACATGGTATCGGAGCGCCAGGAATCACAATAGAAGAGAAGAAATTGAGTTTGTGTTGAACATGATTCAAAATTTCAGATTCATTCTTTGGTACCTAGCAGCTGACCAGGATGTATTTCACTAGCTTCAGACTCAAATATGCACTCGAGGGAAATTTGAACTATATTTCATGGAAGGATAGGATGGAGGTAGTATTGGCAGATAATGGAATAAAGGAATTCATTGAAACTGATATTCCTGAGCCCGCTCCAATAGATGTTGCGCAACATGAAGAATGGAAGAAGAATGTTCCAAAGGCAAGGAGGATCTTATTAGAGGGAGTTAGAGATCATATTGTCTCGAGTATCCATGTCAAGGAAAATCCATATGCTATGTGGAAGGCCTTGACATATCTGTTTCAAAGCATCACTGAACACAGGAAATTGTCACTCAAGGACAAGCTTAGGAAAATCAAAATGGAGAAGGGTGACACAATCCAGAAAAACTTGATTAAGTCCACTGTATATTGAGATGAGCTTGGAAGTGTTTGGATTACTGTGGCTGATGATGACTTAGTGATCCTAGCACTTCTAGGCATTCCCAAGAGTTGGCATAGTTACCAGGACTCTGTGAATGGGAGGGAGCAATTACCAAAGTGGGAGCGACTACGGTCGGATTTGGTACAAGAAGAGTTTCGACAGACTACTAGGGATGGATCCGCATCCAAGACTAATGATGAGGAAATTTGTGCCTTAGCTGGTAAGGCAAAGAAAGGGAAAGGGAATATGTCCCATTCAAAATCCGAGACTGACAAAGAAGGAAAGAATCGAGACATGTCAAAGGTGAAATGTTTCAACTATCATGATCATGGACACTATGCCACAAATTTTCCACAAAATAAGAAGAACAACAAGAAGGCTCTGGGAGGTGCAATGGGTGAAGATTTGGCCTGATAGTTTGAGTTGGAATTCTCTCTCATCGCATGCATGGTGTGAATTGTGATGGGATCTATGTGGTACTTGGATAGTGGAGCATATTTCCACATGACTGGAAACAAATAATTCTTTAGTATGTTGGAGGAGAAGGATATTCAGATGCACATCGAGATGGGTGATGACGGGAGGTATAGTGCTATCAGGATTGGTACAGTTACTTTCCAAAGATATTCAGGTAAACCTTTCATACTAAAAGATGTCATGCATGTACCAAGTTTGAAAAAGAATTTAGTTTCAATTGCTATGTTGGAGGATCTTGGATATGATGTTCTTTAATGAAAGAAAGGCGTTCATTCGTCACAAAGCCACGAAATAGGTAAGGAAGATTGGGGTTCATGTGAAGAACCTCTACAAACTTGACGTAGATGGTTGCACATCATTGAGAAGTAAATAAGATGAGGTGGTGAGCTGGGATACCATTTGGTTATGGCATAAGAGGTTGGGTCATGTACACCACAGTGCTTTGAGGATCATGCAACAAATTTCTACAGGGCTTCCAAAGGGTACAGTTGTGTAGAGAGACGCATGAAAAGGTTTTACTATGGGGAAGTATATAAAGGCCACCTTTCATGAGAAGGAGAACCGAGCAACGACAATCTTTGAGAGAGTTCACTCAGACGTGTGTGTACTATTCTCAATAGCTTCCACATCAAAGCACATGTCTTATGTGATTTTTGTTGATGATTTTTATAGAAAGTGTTGGATTTTCTTCATGCAGAAGAAAGATCAGATGCTCTCCAAGTTTTTTGAGTTCAAAGCACTGGTAGAGAAAGATACAGGGAAGTAGGTGAAGGCTCTAAGGAGCGACAATGGTGGTGAGTATATCTCTAATGAATTAAAGAAATTCTGCGCCAAAGAAGGAATTCAAAGAGAATTTATTGCACCTCATAGCCCACAACAGAATGGGGTTACAGAAAGAAAGAACAGAACAATTGTGAGAGCAACACAAACTATTCTACATGATCAGGGCATACCGTTACATATGTGGGAAAAGGCATGCAACACAACAGTATTTTTGTAGAACCATAGTCCTCATCAGATACTTGGCATGGGTACACTAGAGGAGGCTTTTTCAGGTAATAAACTAGATGTTTCATATTTTAAATTTTTTGGCTCATTTGTCTATTGCCATGTGACCAAATATGCCAGGAAGAAGCTAGAACCAACAACAAAGGTTGGGATATTTGTGGGGTACACAGATACTCCCCATAATTATCGGGTGTATTTGAAAGCACACAAGATGACAGTTGTCAGGAGAGATGTGAAATTTGATGAGGGGAAATACATGTGATTGTACCTTGAAAGGGAGCTCGACTTGCATGCAGCAGAGGAACTCTTAGTTCCAAAGGATGAACCTCGGGATGTGGAGCGACCACAAGAAAAGGAACAGAGAGTGGAAGAAACCACTCATGTGGATCCATCCACCAAAAATGGTAGGAAGTGCACCAGAGAGGCTGACGTATTGATGCTAGATGCGACAAAGAATGTAGGTGCACCTACATCACAATGCAGGCAGAGAAGGTCCCTAGATAGGTATACTAGATACATGGATCTTATGAGCGAATTTATTGTGACAGAACCATCCTCTTTCGAGGAAGAAGTGAAACAACTAGTATGGGTTGATGCCATGGTTTAGGAGTATGACTGCATTATTAGAAAAATTGCATGGGAAGTGGTCCCAAGACTAGTGGGGAAGTCAGTGATTGGATCCCGATGGATCTATTAGGTGAAGAAAGCAGCAAATGGGAGTGTGGAGAAATGAAAGGCTAGATTTGTGGCCAGAGGATTCTCACAGGTAGAGGGAATTGACTATGAGGAGTCTTTTTCACCAGTTGCATGGTACTCATCGATTAGATCCATTCTTGCACTCTAAGTGCAGATGGGATGGAAGGTACATCAGAGGGATGTAAATACAACCTTTCTCAATGGAGTTATTGAGGAAGAAGTGTACATTGAGCAGCCAGAAGGTTTTGAGACCTTAGACGGGGAGTTGCATGTGTGCAGACTCAAGAGAGCACTATATGGGCTGAAACAAGCACCTCGTGCTTGGTACACCAATATCGACAACTATTTCACTGGGTTTGGCTTCACAAAAAGTGAAGCGGATGCAAACCTATATCATATTGTGGTTTTTGGTAAGATTTTGATTATTATACTCTATGTAGATGATCTGATACTGACAGGTGATGAGAAACTCATAACTTCTTGCAAAGAGGATCTTGCAAGAGAATTTGAGATGAAGGACAAGGGGCTCTTGCATTGTTTCCTTGGTTTGGAAATATTGCAAAGAGATGGGGAGCTATTTTTATCTTAGGGAAAGTATGCCAAGGAGATTCTGAGGAAGTTGCACATGGAGGGTAGCAAACCCATGGAGACTCTTGTGGGAAATTGGAGGAAGGAGAATGCTACTTCAACTGAGGTAGTGTATGCTATTATTTATAGGCATCTTGTGGGTTCACTTATGTATTTGGTGAACACACGACCATCCATATGCTACGCAATTAACCAACTTAGTTAAACTATGTTTAAGCCAACCAAGCTCTTTTGGAAGGCGAGGAAGCATGTTTTGAGATATCTCAGGGGCACTACAAAGTATGGATTATGGTACAGACGGACAGAGGGAGTGAAGATTCAAGGATTCACTAATGCAGATTGGGAAGGAATTCCATTAGACAGGAAGAGAACATCAGGGTCACCTTCAACATAGGATCAACACTAGTTTCTTGGTACAACAGGAAACATAGATCAGTTACACTTAGTTCAACAGAGGCATAGTACATGGTAGTTAGTTAGGCTGTAGGTGAGGCCATCTGGATGAGGAAGATACTTTTTGGTTTGTTTGTTCATCAGATGGATCCGACAGTGATACATTTTGATAACTAGAGTTGCATAAAACTCTTGGTTAATCTGATATTCCGTGATAGGTCCAAGCATATTGGTATCCAGTATCACCATCTCAAAGATTATGTTCAGAGGCACATTGTGATGTTGCAGTACATTCCCACGGAGGATCAGGATGCCTACATCTTGAAAAAGGCACTAGAAAAGAGAAAATTTGAATACCACAGAGGCAGGATCAATGATCTGAAATGAATCTAATAGTTTTGTTGTGCTAAGTGTATTTTCAGTTTATAAACATGTGCATACTTGTCTCATTAGTTTGCTTAAGGATTGAGGTGTTTGTCCATGAATTGTAGATGATTTTAGGTGAATTAGAAGCATAAAACAAGCTTAAATAACATTGAACAACAATGTAAAATAACGCATTACATGAAATTTACACAACAGGCATGATGAAGCAGTTCACCCCTCCTGGGCTACATCTGCTAGTCCAGCTCCTATAGACGTGCCCATCTTTCATTAAGCTCAAAATTTTGCTATTACATGTAGTTACAGTGCTCTAATGGATTTTTTCTTACAATGGGCAATTAGTCAAAAATGACTCTTCATTCACTCAGAATGGGCGAAAATTGAGTCTCCTACTCTTTTGCCCAGTTACACCTAGAAAAAACTCCACTAAAAGTGGAGGACTCCACTTATCTAGAGTTCAATTAGGCAATTCCGCCTTTTTTGGCATGCTGGCCAAACCTTCCGCCATTTAAGGTTGGGGTGGCCACATGCCAACCCCAAACCGAGGTGAACGCAACTGTCGGCGGAACCAAAGGCTTAAACCGTGGTGATAAGTGTTGAACCCCGGTTGAACTTTGTGGGTTAAGTGATAACCGCACGGAGGGTTTAACCGTGATCGTTGCCATTTGATAAGAATAACATAACTGCTGCTGCAGAGACTGTGGGTCATAGAATTGTCGGAGGTTAAGTTTTAATGTTCGCAAGGTGAACAACACGTGGGGACCACTGGCGGGTTGGGACCGCCGGTAGTCCCCAACCCCCAATGCAATTTTCATTACAACATAAATTTAAGCCGCATAATATAGAGGTTAATATTCACGTGTAGCTCGGGTGTTGGAGACCTGTGCGTGTGCGCAGGAGGTCGCGGGGTCGAGCACTGCAGACCTCACCCAAAATTTTACACTATCGCTTCAATGACATGTGGCAGCCTCAGGGCTGGCCACGTGTCACCTTCTAATTTGCCCAAAAAACATAAACATACAACCATTCAACCAATAAAGAAGTGACACTTGTCAAACACCAATTGGTTATGAGGAAAGGAATATTCCTCAAAATATTCCTTTTGTTGACTGTGCATCCTGTTAGTCATTAGTAATTTTTTCTATTTGTAGATGAATAAATACTTGTCCTATATTTCTAAAAACAAGATTCATGAATATTGTGAGTTTTAGAAATCTCACTGCTTTCATTATCCTTAAGATAAAATTTTCACTATTTCACTACTCTGCCATTCCCTGGTTAGCCTACCACTCCCAAAAGTCCCCTCATGGGCTCGTGCCACTCATCTTTGTCCTATCTTCACACCCATAACCTCAATACTTTGTTTTACCTTTCCCTAACGCCTCCACTTTCCATCAAGGATTGCCAAACAACCTACTCTTTCCCATTTTCACCAAATGCCTCAAACATTGATGGTCTCAAAACTATCTCTGTAGGCTCTTTAGATAAATGAAGTACATTGGATTTTGGATCTTCAATACATAAATTTGTCAAAATTTTTATTTTTCATACTTGAAGACCCCAAGTCAGGCTTTCAGTCAAAGGCCAAGTCCAAGGAGTTGTCCAATAGGTCACTAGGGTTTCATAGATTGTAGGGTTACCCTTGGTACTTGAGCATTGTTTTTTATAAGCTAGAATCTGAATAAGAATGTGAAAAAAGATCATCACCTGTTTGTCCAAGATAGATCAGAAAAATATCCAAGGAAGGTCACCTTATCAAGTTCAAGTTCTGCAAAGGCAACTATGCATTTTGACATTCTGCAGGAGTGTCAAGGTGACGATTAGCAAGAAAATTTGGTAAGGTAAGAGGCCTACTCATAATTAAAGATATATACAAGCCAATGGAAGAGGAAGCAACCTATGTTTAAGAAAAATCAGGGTTCCTAAGACTGATTGGGCCAACAGTGTGCCAAGCAAGGAGCCAAGGTAGAAAATCACATGGATAGAGGCACACCAGTACAACCAAGCATGAATTGAAGATTATTAGAAATTATAAATGAAAAAGGGAAAAAGATGAGGTGAATTGGACAGAAATGAATGAAATTTAAAGGGTTATAGAGAAATTAGAAGACAACACTAATGATTCTTCTCAAACAACCCAAAAACCTAAGATTTTGGAAAGATAGGCAAGGGGGGTGAAATGAAGATGATGTGCCTCCATGATGACAATAGACATAAGGTTTGAAGAGACTGTTGTAGGTGACTTCTAGGGTTTACCAAGGCAAAGTGTTTCACTGCCTCAAAGGGAAAGAATGCAAAGAGTATCAGTTTAAGGAAGGTCAAGCTCCCATTTTCAGTCATTTACACTTAATGATCAAAGGAATAAAAGCATAGAGTTGAGTTTCAAGATGGAAAGCCAAGCTGATCATGAGGTTGCTGTTATGTAAATTGAAAGTGTCAAACTCCAAGAATGTCAGGAAGGGAAAAATCAGTATGACATGGCACCTGCAAATCAGAAGTGGCCAAAAGGAGATAGCATACATGATTTTGAAGACTATGGTGTGTGTCAAAGATGGATTTATTATGCCTTAATAAAATCAGTGAGAGGGGAAGAAACCATGTTTTTAGGTCACCCACACTCAGAAATGTCAAAGGGGGTAAAAATATGATTTCAACTTCACAATGCAAGAAAAAAGAGGTTTTTACAGTGCTAAGCAAGCTTCCACCAAAGGAAAAAGAGCCACTTAAAAGTTTTCAAATCACCTGCAGTAAAAGACAAAGAAATATTAGTGAAAAGTGACAATAGACTAAAAAAAACATTAGAAAGTGGGTTTACAAGGGATAAATTTGTTTTCCTAAGACTATAAAAGGGCATTTTATTTATCATTTGGCTCATTTGTCACTTGCAAAAAGAGTAAGGAGCCTTCAAAGAGAACATTCTGAGTTTCAGTGAAAATTTGGGTAAGGTTACTCGGGGCTAGTAGCTACGCTTTCGCTCAGGCACTCCGCTTACAACACCCGGCACTGCGCATTGGGGAGATTTCGCAGTGTAATTTTACACTACTTTGTGCTTTCGGGTGAACGCGCTGCGCGTTCATGTGGGTACTACTTGTTTGCTCAGAATTGCCCGACAGGTAGGGCATCGTGCAGCGCTGCGCCCAGGAGGAGCCCAAAAGGCCCAAAAAATTTCCCGGCGCTGCACTCAAGAGGCCCCACAGGACTAGAACGTGACCGCCGCTATGATCAGGAAGCCCGATAGGCCTGCAGGCGGGCAGGCGCTGCACCCCGGAGGCCCAACACCCGACTGTGCGTGCAGGCGCTATGCCTAGGCTGGAAACCTTCTTTCACTTGCAAAATTGCCAAAAAATCACAAGGGATCACCTCCAAGCTGCATCTAAGGACCTTAAAAGAAGTCAAAAGTTGGTAGGTGCATGTTTTCCTTCTCCTCCAGTGAAATTCATGATTTTATGCTTAAAGAAATTGACTAAACCCTAGTGACTAGAAACCCTAAGTACTCATGGTAAACACTCTATTTTGACCTCCAAGCAAGAAATTATCAGTCAAGGAGGGTGTGAACTAGGGTAACTGCAGTGATTTCAAGATAACCCTTCATAAAAGCTCAAAGGAAATCAGTCATAAACCCACACCTCCATCACACTCACTTTCAAGAAGTGCCTTTCACCATCATTTCATTTCACTCCTATCAAGTTTTACAAGCAGGCCTAGGGTTGTTTAAAGGCATCACTAATCACCATGTCAGGAGAAGAAGGGAGTGTCAATAGTGAAGGAGGCCAAGTGCCTATGAGGCAAAGGCACAAGGGTGGTAACGTCAACATATTTGAACCCCAAGACACTGCGGAGATTACTACCTCTCCCATGATTCTCACATGATTTCAAAATGTAGGTTGTTTTCAGTTTTGTGAAAGAGTCCAACAAGTACAAAATCACCCAAAGCTCACAAGGTTATTCATTCTCAACCTACATAAAAAACAATCAAGCTTGGCAGGGGTGACCTTTGAACTATCATCAGATACCATTGCCCATGCTACTGGATTTCCTGATGTTGGTGAGAAATGGCTCAAAAGGGAAAAGTTGGACATGAGCTGCTATGAGCCATTCCTCAAGCCTAGGTACAAATAAGGTTGCAAGACAATTTTATCTTTCTCACACTTGCTGGAGAGGTATGCACCCTTAATGAGAGCCATCATGAAATATTTTACATGTGAGGGGAGATACTCTAGACTCTACTCCTACAATATCAGATTACTCATGCTTCATTTGCCCTTCTACTTGTATAGGAGTATCGACAAGATTTCTTCTGTGGTCCGAAGGAGGAGTTATTCCCAGCAAATGTAGAGTTTGTTCCACCACTCCTTGATCAAGATGGTGGTGCTACATCAGTTGGAGCAAAAAGGCATACCATGGAAGGTGTTCATAGCTCATGAAATATTTACAAGCCCTCAGCCCTATCATCAGCCAAATTTACCCTCATCATCTCATCCTCCTCCCTCTACTCCTCCATCACCTCATACTGACCATACCTCATCATCTACACAAGTATCCTCTCCTCAAGAAAACCTCCCTTCCTCATCTTCTCCTGATGCATCAGATCAAGAAGGAAGTGGCAGTGAACAAGCAAGTGACCACGATGGTGAGGGTGACAATGAATTAGACCAAAATTAAGATTAGGATGATGATGAGTCTAGCCAATAAGAAGCATAAAACATGGAAATAGAGGGAGAGGATAGTAATGGGAGGTAGAAGGCATGGAGGTGGATAAAGATGAAAACAGTGAGGAAAATAAAGAGGCTAAAGATAGCATGGAAACCAATGAAGCAAGCATCATTGAGGAACATGATAGCAAGAAAAAAGACAGTCAAGACAGTCATGAAATTAGTGAAGAGACCAAAAATGAGGCTGATGCTGAAGTTAAAGAGGTAAGCAACAGTCCAGGTGATGAAGAGGAAAAAATGGAAAAAAAATGATGACAACCATGATGAAAACACCAAAATGAGAAGAGTTGAGCCTTTTTCATTGGTATAACAAAGGGGGGAAGGCATGCGTTTTCTGCCTCAAAAAGTTAAGGGGCCATGTTTTCCCTATCCACTAGTACATTTGGGGGAAATTCTGACACTTGGTTCTGACGCTTTTGACCAAATGTTGGAAATTTCCCCAAATTTTTTCAATCTCGCCCAAAAATATCGCTATACCGACGTTTAGAGAAAAGTGTCACAATACCAACACTTAGAAAAAGTGTCGCAATTGCGACGTTTGGAGGAAGACGTCGCAATTGTGACACTATGCCCCAAAGCCGCTATTGCGACGATCGCTTCCAAACGCCGCTATTGCGACAATGCTCCAAACATCGCAAGTGCGGACATTGTGTGTAAGTGTCGCAATTAAGTATTTGGAGGCATCCGTCGCAATAGCGACGCTTTGGCCGCCGTCGGTATAACGACACTTATGTGCGTGCTACTTAAAAATTATTTTATTAAAAACAACGACACTTATATGCGCGCTACATAAAAATGATTTTATTAAAAACTACATTAATGTCTAATATCACGCACGCATTTTCCCCCCGCTCTTGTAGAACAACATTCGCCTTCAGCTCTTGCAGAACAGCATTTTCCCTCAGCATTCGCCCTCAGCTCTTGCAGAACAGAATTCTCCCTTAGCATTCGCCCTCAACTCTTGCAGAACAGCATTCACCCTCAGCTCTTGCAGAATAGCATTCACCCTCAACTCTTGCATAACAGTATTCGCCCTACATTCGCCTCGGCTGTTGCCCTCGGCTCTTGCGGGCTTGATCACCCTCGGCATTCGCCTCGGCTCACGAACGGCGTCGCCCTCGGCTCTTGCGAGAATAGCATTCGCCCTCGGCATTTGCCCTCGGCTCTTGCGAGGAGCAACATTCGCCCTCGACATTCGCCCTGGCTCTTGCGAGAATAGCGTTCGCCCTCAGCTCTTGTAGAACAGCATTCGCCCTCGGCTCTTGCAAAATGGTAAGTTCTTACTGCAGGCCCTTCCTCCTATAGTAGGGTTGACTCTATTTGGGTTTTTTTGGTCAATTCCATTGGATTGTGTTAGGCTGTAGGGTTCTCTCTAGATGTCTTCCAATGTTCTTTCGGATGAGTTTCAAAGAGGATGTGTAAGATGTGTTTGTGCTTGCATGAATTTGAATCCACCAGTTTCATGAAGTTTAAGCTATGGATTTTAGTTCGACAAACTCATCCATCTCAACAACCAGTAACGAATTGCCCTTGGTCTGATCTATATTGAAGGTGAAGTGCAAAGTGGTAGAGAATGGGAGATCGAAAGTCATCAACTTTATCACAAGGGTAGTACTCCAGATCGAAAGTGATGAGCTTTAGTTCTCCAGATTTGGGGGTTTTCTGATATTTGGGGATTTTCTGATGACATACCAAAGGTCACATCCATACAACCATATCAAGGTCAATGTTGAGATCATTCTCATATAGATATAGGTCACTAATATATAGGGTTACTATCATCATCACTATCCATGGAAACCGAATGGTTACAAAATCTGTGATTGTGGTTGGCTCATTTATAATTATTACCCATTTACAGTAGAGCACAGAAACACTAAATATGGCCCAAGTAGAGCCTTTACAACAGGCAATGGAATTGCAGCTACTTCATCAATAACCAATAGCTCCACTTGAGAAAAATTTTCATAATCTCGGGGTTGGATATACTGCAAAGCAAACAATTGTAGTTATCATTTGTGCTCCAATATATTAATATAATTTTTACATTGAACTGAAGAAAGGGAAAAAAGAAAATGCTACCCATCATACAATGCTTTGACATAAGAGTTTTGAGTGACATACTTGAAAAAAAGAACTCATCCACTGATATTTATAATCATTTGAGTTATTCAAGTTAAACACAATGTCAAGAATCAAGATTCAATACCCTCTATTATCTTCATCACCCAATACAAGATTTAAATTTTTCCCAAAGAAACGCTTATTAAATTGGCAGCCATTATTTCTCCTTGCTTTAAAAACCCTACATTTAAATGAAAACAAGCATTGCATTTCAACTAAAAAAATCTATTAGTGTTCAAATGTACATGTGTGCATCACTTGTGTAGGGTATTCCTTTTCCACTTTCACATTATCCAAGAATGTGTGCAGTATAGTTCATATTTTTGTGATTTAGATGTTGGAAATATGATGCGAGTGTTGTCCTTGATGGCAACCTTTGAATGAAGATGAAGACATGCGACTATTGACATGTGTTGTCCTTGATGGAAAACCACCTGATGAAGTTATTCTTGACTTGATGGACTTGGTAAATGATGTAAATCTGATGTGATATGATGTTTGTTAACAATATGATGATGAATGTTGTCCTTGAAAGACAACCCACTTGATGAAGATAATGGAAACTTACTTGATGAAGTTGTGCTTGATAGAATATGGTTTGATGAACTAAATCTGATGTATCTACAGTGTGTACAGAAGGCAATGAAGAAAGGAATTCAGCATGTGCTAATTCTATGATGAAAAAGAGTATGTCTCTAGGCATACACGGATTGGCCTAGGGGAAGTCGCGTATGCATGCGGAAAGGAACGTTCCAAGTAGCGTATGGGAAAAAGCGCTCAAAAAGTGCAAAACCAGGGGTAACCACCATGGTATTGACCCATTGTATTGGGTAATGATTCACCTAATTGACCCCGTCCAGGAATACCATCGGAAGTAATGTGGTTTTGGCTCATGGTATTGAAAAAAGGGTAAACCTATATAAGGAGAAGAAATTCATTGTGCAAATCATGAGCGTGGGTGCAAGATGTCTGAGCTTGAATGAATACTTCTCTCTGGAGTATATCTGAATGGAAAGGGTTACAATTGAATGAAGGATCTGAATGTATGATGCACCAATGAAGGAGTGATGAAGAAGGGGATCTAGATCTAAAATATACTTGTATTTGCTTATGGAATGACTAGATCTGTGATGAGGCGAACATCTAGGCGAACATCTTTCTGAAGTAAAAAGGTAAATCTGAACTAAATATCTGATCTGTAGAAGTATGCTGCTCAATAATGATTGAAGATCTATATGCTACTTCGCCATGGAGGAAGCGCGTATATACGCGGCTTCGCTGAAGAGAAAGCGCGTATGCGCAATGAAATACACACAGAGGTATACGCTGGTTTGTGTGGACGGAAGCGCGTATATACGCGACATCAGTGAAGGGAAAGCGCGTATGCAAACTAGGGTTTGCTGAAGCAAGGGGTATGAAATATCTGATCTGTTCTGCTGTGTTTCTGCTATCTGATCTGTGTTGATAAGAATCTGTTGGTGATGTATGTGTGTGCTTAAAAGTATGGAAAGGGTCCAGTATGAAAATATGATGAAACGTGGCCTACAAATGTTGTTCTATTGAAGTTGTTGGATCCAGTGTGAAAATTGATGAAACGTGGTCCAAGGTGGTGCTGAGGGTTGTAGCCTTCAGTCAGGGGGTTGTAGCTCCCTTCCAGGTGAGGCTGGTAAACGAGATCGGGGGTCGTAGCTCCCTTCCAGGAGAGGCTGGTAAACGAGTCAGGGGGTTGGAGCTCCCTTCCAGGAGAGGCTGGTAAACGAGCGCAGGTGGGTGCCTGCGTGCTGGTCAAGTCTGCGCCAGCACATATGTTGTAAGATGTTTTCTCTATAATAAAATATTGAAGGCTGAGCAACTGCAGCGGTGGTTTTCTCCCGACTTGGGTTTCCACCTAAAAATCCTGGTGTTCATGTGTGATGCTTTGTGTGATGGTTTACTCTGTTCTTAATGCACATGTTCACTGTTTATTAAACATCTGATGAATGAATGATGGAATGAGTTAAGTGAAGAACTAATGACATAATTAGATATCTGTGTATACGCGAGTTTCATAAAGGGTATCCGCGTATATACGCGAGTCTGTTTCAGGAAAGTAGCGTATGGGTTTTAGAAGCAAGAAAAAGTAAAAATTTTGAATATGCAGTAAATACTGATTCACCCCCCCTCTCAGTATTTTTCCCAACAATTGGTATCAGAGCAGGTTCTTCTACAGAAGCTTGATCGCTTGAAGGAGATCCGTCGCAATGGGAAGTCAAGAAGGAATAATGTCTATAAAGCCACCTCTATTCAATGGAAGCAATTTGATATTCTGGAAGGTATGAACAAAAGCATATCTGCAAAGTCTTGGTGCAGATGTATGGGCAATCGTGGAAGAAGGCTATCAATATCCGGCAAGTATTCCTACTGATGCGGCTGAAAGGAAGAAGTATGAAATCAATGCCAGCTTGAGTGAATGTCTTATTAGGAAGCATCTGAATCAGATGTTGCTAAAGTGATACACTTATAAAGAAACTTCGGCTAAAGGAAAAGAAGTAGCAAGAAGGAATAAGAATCGATCTAGCACAAGAAAAAGTTATTATACTAATGAAGATAGTGATGGATCATCTAATAGTGAGGAAGAATGTGAAGAAGACTTTAGACTTCTCATGGCATTTGAAAAAAGAGAAGAAAAGGATACTTTTGTGGATGCTCTAGAGGACAATGATTTTCTTGAAGAAAACAATCAACTCAAAGTAAGTCTAGAAGAAAAGAACATAATCATAGAGACTCTTGAAAATCAGCTTGAAGCAAAAGAAAAACGCATTGAGGAATTGGAGTGTGAAGTTGTAAGTCTAAGGAAAGATAATGAGAAAGTGAAGACTCTCAATCTTAGATTTGCTAAAGGTTCAGAAAACTTAGATGAGATTATCAAGACACAACGGTCTCCTCTTATAAAAACAGGTCTTGGATATACTGGGGAATCTTCCCAGACTTCAGCACCAAATTATCTGAAAGCAGTCACAACTGGTTCTCTTCATTCAGCCACTCAGCAAGGGAACAAAGGATCTTTACAGGTAAAGCATGATCATCTCAAATCAAGGATCACTAACAGGGAGATTCCTCAAAGAAGCAACAACCAACAGGTAAATTCAAATAGAAGATTTCATGATCGTAGAAATTTCTACTTCAATGGACAATGTTTCTCATGTCACAATTTTGGTCATAAAGCTGTTCAATGTGTTGCATATAAAACCATCATGAAAAGAGAAGCAAGAAAGAAAAGGATGAATATTGAACCAAATAAGAACACCTATAACAACTTTTCTCCTCTTCAAAACGAAGTTGAATGTACTTATTGCAATAACTTTGGTCATGAAGAATCTGAATGCAGGAGCAAGGTCCAGCCAAAAGAACATGTTCCCTCAAGCTCTAAAATATGGAAAAAGAAAGAAATACAGGTTGAAAATTGTGGGATAGCATTATTTGCATAAGGTGAAGAAAATCAATGGTACATTGATAGTGGGTGCTCAAGACACATGACAGGTGACAAAAGCAAACTCCTTACATATAATGCTCTAGAAAAGGAAAAGAAAGTTACATTTGGAAATGATACTCCTGCTGTAATTAAAGGAAAAGGGTCAGTATTTCTAAAAGAAAGGGTGAAGGCTAATGATGTCATGTATGTGGATGGATTAAGGCATAACCTGTTAAGTGTAAGCCAAATGTGTGATCAAGGAACAGAAGTGGTCTTTAGTTCAAAGGAATGTGTGGTTCGTGATCTTGATACAGGTAAAATCATTATAAAAGGAAAAAGAAATCCTAGCAACTTGTATGTACTGAACGGCATAGATCAATGTTACTTGAGCAAGTCTTCAGAAAATTGAAGCATGCAAGCATGTATAGTCAAATATCCGAGCTTCTCTCAAATCAACAAAGTGCTGCATTTTAAGCTTGCCGTGGTCTTCCTTCTATTAATCTACTCGTAAAGTATCATATGCAAATTTTCAGTCAATCTTGCCAATTCGGTAAGAAAACCAGAGTGCAATTTGATGCCAAGGAAGGTTCATCAAGTAAGCCTCTTGAACTCATTCATACCGACATATGTGGACCTGTGAAGAAAAATTCACCACGTGGTGAACAATACTATATCTTATTTATTGATGATTTCTCTAGAATGTGTTGGATTGGGTTGCTTAAACACAAAGATGAAGCATTTGAGAAATTTCATATCTTCAAAGCTTTGGTTGAAAATGAATTAGATCTAAAAATCAAGTGTCTTAGATCTGATCGAGGAGGAGAATATACATCAAATGAATTATTTGAATTTTGTGAACAACATGGCATAAAAAGACAATTCTCTGTAGCAGGTACTCCACAACAAAATGGCGTAGCAGAAAGAATGAATAGAACAATTCAACAAATGGCTAGAGCTATGCTCGATGATTCTGGAACTCCTAACATGTTCTGGGGAGAAGCAGCACATACAGTAGCTAACATTCTCAACAAGGCTCATGTTCGGGTAAATAGTGACAAAACTCTATATGAACTCTGGTATGGTAATTCTCCATCTGTGAAGCATTTTAGAGTTTTTGGAAGTAAATGCTTTATCAAAAACAATGATGAAAAGCTTGGCAAGTTTGAACCTAGATCAGATGAAGGGATACTACTTGGTTACTCATCTTCAAGCAAAGCATACAAATGTTACAATAAAAGGCTTCGAAAGATTGTTGAATGTATTGATGTTGTTATTGATGAGTCTCCTGCAGCTCCTAAAGAAGAAAAACAAACAACAAAAGAAGATGATGGTGACCTATGTCCTTCTACATCAAATGATATAGACAATGGATCCAATGAAGAACCCGAAGATGATCTATCTGAAAAAGCTCCATCCAGATATGTGCAAAAGAATCATCCTGAATCTCAAATTTTGGGTGACAAGGAATCAGGTGTATGAACAAGGAGAACTCTTGTGGGATCTTCTAATCATCTGGCACTTCTATCCACAATTGAACCACACAATGTCAATCAAGCTAGCAAATATGAATGTTGGAAGCAAGCCATGAATGAAGAACTTGATCAAATTGAAAAGAATGACACTTGGGAATTGGTACCAAGACCACATGATAAAAATGTCATTGGAACTAAATGGATCTTCAAGAACAAGCTAAATGAGAATGGGGATGCTGTAAGAAACAAAGCTAGATTGGTCTGCAAAGGGTATACTCAACAAGAAGGTATAGACTTTGAAGAAACTTTTGCTCCTGTAGCTAGACTTGAAGCCATAAGAATGTTTCTTGCCTTTTCAAGTTATCAACAAATCAAAGTCTATCAAATGGATGTTAAATCTACTTTTCTTAATGGTGATCTAGAAGAAGAAGTATATATAGAACAACCGGAAGGATTCATTTTGGGAAATGATGCAAATCTTGTTTGTAGACTTAAAAAAGGCTCTATATGGTCTCAAACAAGCTCCAAGGGCTTGGTATTATCGTCTTGACAAATATCTTCATCAACAAGGATTTTCAAAAGGGTCTGCTGATAGCAACTTATACACAAAAATTGAAAATGATAAACTATTGATTGTGGTCGTATATGTTGATGATATCATTTTTGGGAGAAAAGTAACGGCTAGAAGCTTTGAGTCAAAAATTTGTCATTATGCAACAAGAATTAGCACCAGCTTGAGAACTAACATTCTCTTCGCTTACAAGTGCATCAAACTGCAGATGGTATATTCCTATCACAAGAAAATATCTTAAGCAAATTCTGAAGAAGTATGGCATGGAAGAATGCAAACCTGTAAGTACACCAATGATAACCGAATGCAATCTCAGTTCTCATGATGATTCTCCCATGGTGAATCAACCAGAATACAGATCAATGATAGGAATTCTACTTTATCTCACTGAGACTAGACCACATTATGACATGGATTTGACATTCCACATCCAAAGAGCCTACCTTCAAATAAAATGAATTTTCTAAATATCTTCAAGGAACTCAAGACCTTGGTCTATATATCCAAGAATGTCGATCTTACTCTTCATGCTTACACCGATGATTAATGTGAAGTGTTGATGATCGGAAAAGCACTAGTGGTGGTGCATTCTATACGGGGCTCGGGTTAGTATCTTGGTTCAAAGATATGAAGCAAAAATTATCATTTTTATCTACAAAGTTAGTAAGGCATTATGGCTGCCGCATCCTGTTGCACTCAACTCCTATGGATGATGCAAACCTTGCAAGATTTTCAAATCAAATGTGCAACTCCTATCTCCATTATGTGTGATAATACAAGTGCCATCAGTATCTCAAAGAATCCTATTATGCATTCGAAGACCAAGCACATTCCCATCAGGTATCATTTCTTACGTGAACAAGTACTTGAACAAAAGGTGAAGTTGGAGTATGTTCTCTCCAAAGAACAAGTTGCTGATATCTTTACCAAACCTCTGCCCAGGGAAGCGTTCGAGTATCTAAGACAGAAGCTGGGAGTGTTCTCTGCCAGTCAAAAGAACAAATCTGCATAAATTTAGAATATGGTGTCGGGATACGTGGGCTTCGGAATACGCGCGTATATACGCGAGTTCATGCACGGCGAAAAAACCGCGCATGTCTCTGGACACACAAATTTCTACTTGAGTCACCAAAGACAATGACAAGCCATGGTATCTCTGAGCATCGTTTAGTATCTCTGGTGGTGTTCCAAGCCATAATTCTATTTCTAGTGATTTGATGAAGATGTTTTGATGATTTGTTGGTGAAAGTGTTCAGGATGCACAAACTAAGGGGGAGCCTTAGTCATATTGAAAGGATGCTTGGATGCACAGATTCAGGGGGAGCATTAGCTTTGCTGAGTATAATGCATTTTTGGCATTATGGTGGTTCTGATATATGATCTCTCTTGAGGTCTTTCTGGTGTTGGTCTTAAAGTCATATTTGTAATTTGATGAAAAGGTCGTGTTAAGACCCATGATGTAAAATTGTAATATTCAGTCATGAGAGGACTTGTCAAATTTTGTAAACCCACTTGGTTGCAATGAGTCAAATGAGCAAACCCATCAGTTGGGTAGCCGAGTTAATGTGTAAACCCACTTGGTTGGGTATTTGAGTCTCATATGTAAATCCACTTGGTTGGATCTTTGATGTAAGTATGAGTCCTTGGTGATAGGAAGTTCATAGAGTCATGTACTTCATTGGAAAACATGTTTGAAGTTTCAGCATGAACTCAGGGGGAGCTTGGCCACTTCAAGATATATCGACTGAGACGCTTCTTCCACATGAGAAAAGTTTGCTGGTTTGATCTACCTTCTTTGCCCTCGGTTGTCAAAGTGAGAGTGACATGGTGTTGAAGCGCCTAGAGTGACATGGTACCATTGCATTCTTAATGTACACTGCGGTAATGATCAAACACTATCGTGGCTGCCACTGTCCAAAGGTGAGAGATTGTTGAAATATGATGCGAGCAGCTGTCCCTGGCGGGGTAACCCACCGAATGAAGATGAAGACATGTGATCATGGACATGTGTTGTCCTTGATGGCAAACCACCGATGTAGCATTCTTGACTTGGATGGACTTGCAAATGATGCAACTGGTGATATGATGTTTGCTGACAATATGATGTTGAGTGTTGTCCTTGAAAGGCAACCCACTTGATGAAGATAATGGCAACTTACTGGATGAAGTTGTGCTTGATAGAATATGTCTTGATGAACTAAATATGATGTATCTACAGTGTGTACAGAAGGCAATGAAGAAAGGAATTCAGTATGTGCTAGATCTATGATGAAAAGAGTATGTCTCTAGGAATACGCGGATTTGCCTAGGGGAAGTAGCGTATGCACGCGGGAATCAACGTTCCAAGTCGCGTATGGGCAAAAGCGCTCATAAAGTGCAAAACCAGGGGTAACCACCATGGTATTGACCCATTGTATTGGGTAATGATTCGTCTAAATGACCCCGTCCAGGAATACCATCGGAAGTAATGTGGTTTTGGCTCATGGTATTGAAAAAAGGGTAAACCTATATAAGGAGAAGAAATTCATTGTGCAAATCATGAGCGTGGGTGCAAGATGTCTGAGCTTGAATGAATACTTCTCTCTGGAGTATATCTGAATGGAAAGGGTTACAATTGAATGAAGGATCTGAATGTATGATGCACCAATGAAGGAGTGATGAAGAAGGGGATCTAGATCTGAAATATACTTGTATTTGCTTATGGAATGACTAGATCTGTGATGAGGCAAACATCTAGGCGAACATCTGTCTGAAGTAAAAAGGTAAATCTGAACTGAATATCTGATCTGTAGAAGTATGCCGCTCTAGAATGATTGAAGATCTATACGCTACTTAGCCGCGGAGGAAGCGGGTATATACGCGGCTTCGCTGAAGAGAAAGTGCGTATGCGCAATGAAATACATACAGAGGTATACGCTGGTTTGTGTGGACGGAAGCGCGTATATACGCGACATCAGTGAAGGGAAAGCGCGTATGAAAACTAGGGTTTGCTGAAGCAAAGGGTATGAAATATCTGATCTGTTCTACCGTGTTTCTGCTATCTGATCTGTGTTGATAAGTATCTGTTGGTGATGTATGTTTGTGCTAAAAAGTATGGAAAGGGTCCAGTCTGAAAATATGATGAAATGTGGCCTGCAAGTGTTGTTCTATTGAAGTTGTTGGATCCAGTGTGAAAATTGATGAAACGTGGTCCAAGGTGGTGCTGAGGGTTGTAGCCTTCAGTCAGGGGGTTGTAGCTCCCTTCCAGGAGAGGCTGGTAAACGAGATCTGGGGGTCGTAGCTCCCTTCCAGGAGAGGCTGGTAAACGAGTCAGGGGGTTGGAGCTCCCTTCCAGGAGAGGCTGGTAAACGAGCGCAGGTGGGTGCCTGCGTGCTGGTCAAGTCTGCGCCAGCACATATGTTGTAAGATGTTTTCTCTATAATAAAATATTGAAGGCCGAGCAACTGCAGCGGTGGTTTTCTCCCGATTTGGGTTTCCACCTAAAAATCCTGGTGTTCATGTGTGATGCTTTGTGTGATGGCTTATTCTGTTCTTACTGCACATGTTTACTGTTTATTAAACATCTGATGATTGATTGATGGAATGATTTAAGTGAAGAACTAATGACATAAGTAGATATCTGTGTATACGCGAGTTTCATAAAGGGTATCCGCGTATATACGCGAGTCTGTTTCATAAAAGTAGCGTATGGGTTTTAGAAGTAAGAAAAAGTAAAAGTTTTGAACATGCTGTAAATACTGATTCACCCCCCCTCTTCTTTAAATATTTTCCCCAACATTAGATTATCTTGAAAAAGGAAAGGTAAATTATTTCCCATGGAAAAAGAAGGTTTTCCCTTTTCACTAATGGAAATGGTACAACAAATTTCCATTTCTACCTGAAATTCCTATGAAACAGGAACCAAATAAAGGCCATGTCCTCAATGGACATCATTTGGCTTTGAAAATGGCCATTGCACCGTGTTGTTTCTTATATTACATCACGATAGTTTCTTAGGTCATTTCTTGTTTATTGAGATGAAAAACAACCAAAGAAATTGTGAAGATCCTTTCAAGAAATAAATGACCATTTCTCAATCATATCTCAACTATTTTTTATTTTATTCAATGGTTTCTTACTTTGAGAGAAATTTGACACTTTTATAAGGAATATAACATAAAAACACAAAATGGGAAGGAATTGATGATGTAGATGACCTTTAGTTGTTGTCAATTAAGAATTGATAATACACGATGCATGTTCTGTACTACAAACTAGATTCCTTCCTGAGTTAGGACACAGAGTATTGAATCAAAGTTGTAGTTTCTAACTTCTTGTATTGGTTCATCAATCTTGAAATTCAGACATTGCATGTCTTCATTGCTTCATGTTTGAATAATTTGCATCATATCGTACAATAGGAAATTATGAATTATGATTATTATTACTTTATGGATATGTTAAGTTACTTTTAAGTTTGCATGGTTTAGTGTGAAATTATTCTAGTGTGCCCCTAGGCCCAGGTGAAGGAATGCCAAGGACTGAGAACCCTAGTTTTTAAATGGTATTGTTTCTTATACACAAAAACCCCTCAACATCACTTATTAGTTCTTAACAATAGTGTTGTAAAAAATTTGAGAATTGATATAGAAAAATCTCGCACTTCTCAAGATAAAGTCCTAAAGCTAAAGTGTGATACCATGTGTAATTCAATAGCCCCATTGTCACCTCACCAACCTCTTTTCACTTCGGGCTAGCTCTCCTCCAACTCAAGGGGGTTCTCCCTAGTAGATGTTAGGGATCTAATGGCCCAACCAAACCAAGTCAAGAGCCCCCTAACTCTCTATGTTTACTACTATCAATCAAAATATTAAACAATAGGGTTAGACATGCATCCTGAAGATAAAATTGCCAGGGTATTTTTGGGTAATTTCAAAGGGAAAGTCCCCAAACACATATAATCAAGGAATTATAACGTGATTTCAAACATTAAATATCAAAAAAATCATTTAAAGGATATTGAAAGGAAAAAGGTGATGGAATATAGAAAGTGCCTTACTTAAATGCTCTAAGGATTTTTCAATAGTTGCTCCAAAAGCTTCACTTCAAGGCCCTTCAAGATCGTCTCCAACAATGCTATACCATCAGCTTCAACAATGTTGCTCCAAAATGTCCTCAAGGTATTCACAACAAGTTTACTAGAAGTTGCTCCAACAATATATTCAATAAGGTCTTCATTGTCAACTCGTCTCTTGTTTGGGTGCCTTAATGTGCAATGACATGTTTCCAGGACTGAATTCAATGCAAGGCATATTTGAAACTCTAACTCTGTCGTCCGCTGTCTTATTAGAAATTATTTCAGTTTTCATTTTGTGTTTTCAAGTTAGATATTGTTTTCAAGTTTTTGCATTTATAATTTTATTGCAATGTGGCAGACTGATGAGAGCAGTGCAGGAACAACCCAGAGACGGGATGATCGCGGAAAGAGGCCAGCGGAAGAACATGTAAAGTGTCAGCATTGCTCTATCTTCAGGTATTTTAGTTATTTACATAATTGAAATAATATTAATTTTGTTCAAATATGCAGACACCTAGCCATGGTACGCCTGATGATTCCCTCTTTGAGGAAGAGCTTTCTTCATCCCTATCTCCAATGTTCTTGTTGCAAAAAAAGGCACGAGATGCAAGGTCAGAATTTAATACTTTGATAGACGCGCCTCAAACACCTGAAACAGAAGAGAGGATAAAACAACTTATGAGCCAGCTAGAAACATATCAGGTAATAATAAAAAGTCAAAAGGATATTTTTTTTGTTATGCATGAGATGAATTGTGATAGTTTGATTTTTAATTTTTACATTGACTAAACTAACAAAAAGTTCTTTTGTATGTAGCATTTTCTGGCACTTGCTGAACCCGGTGTTGGTGGTAGTGGGACACAAGGGCAAGAGATTTCCCAACAACCCTCTCGTACACCTTCTACTCCTTTAGGTGCCAACCAAGAAACACACCCTGCCCAAGTAGACACCCAGCCAACCGCTGAACGTGTTGGCAATGATGAGGCTGATATGGCCAACTACATTATTGCGTTTCCTGGAGCTACACGTGTCAGCTCCACAGGGACCATTAATGGCACGTTTTTGGTGAACGATGAGGGTGTCCCTATAAAGCATGTACAACTCCCAGGTAAATTTTAATATTTTAACTATTTCATGTACTTTATCTAAAACATATTTATCATGATTTTTATTTTTAAATTAATGATAATATCTTCTTTTTCTTTTGGTTTTATTCCGTGTAGGAAACAATGAGTTCTACAGGATTCTGGAGAGCCATGCGTTGGTAATTTTTGGCCCAACCATACGTACAGGGTGGAATTCCCAGAATTCCAACCTGAGAAAAGAACTTCTAGATTATCTAGAAGCCCTTTTTGGGGTCGGCACATTTGACAGAAAAGCGGTGGCTCAGGTAGCCGGCAAATATTTGAAATATACCAGGGACACCTATAGGACGCAATTGCAATTTAACCCTAGATATGAGCGTCCTCTCGCAGTTTCAGAGAGTGAGTGGAGAGCACTCATCCATGACGGAAAAGAGAAAATGGCAAAGAAAGAAGGAAAAATGCCAACTGGACCCGCAAGGTAAATTACAACTTTAATTCAATAGCTTTAATTTTCTCTATGTCTAAAATAAAAGTGTGCTACGTCATATCTGACTTCAATATTTTGATGCTAGGTTGCCTGACACCTCAAAGGAAACCAAAGCTAGGATTGAAAAAAGGGCCATCACAAGCTAGGCCAGGGCGGCTACTTGAAATTAGCCGCAAGAATTGTAATTAAGTAGCTAAACATCTTATAATTAATTGTATCGCTTTCCAACGTTTTTGTAATCCTATAAAATATGATTAAAAATACACAATCATATGTAATGTAGGGTGATGACTTCGGAACAGAAACTACAGAGGAAGATAAAAATATCGCTTTCCATTTCGGTTATCAAGCCGTAGTTGAACGTCGCATAAGCTTGGGGCAGGTCCCAAGATCCAGAATGCCTGATAAGGTAAAACATTAACCTTTCAATATGTTTGTTTTCATCCATAAATTTAATGTCTAACAACTTTGTTTAAATCAGGGGAGCAGCACTACCAACGAGGAAAATAACCCAGTTTTAGAGCCAGATGTAGATGATCCTCACGTGCAACCTGATCATTGTAGTGGGGACCAGGCCGACAATGCTACTATCAGTGAGGGCCGTGACGGTAATTAATTTCCACTTATAATTTTTTCTAATTATACCTTGATGGTTGTCCTTATAATTTTTTTTGTTTAAATGACAGAGAATGTTTCCCTTGAGGATCTTACCACCAGAGAGGAAGACAGGGCAACAGTCCCAACGACGACAACTGGTGCACCAGGTAAATAATCTCATTGCAATTTTTTTTTTTAATATTACCGAACTAGTTCAATGATATTTAAAAACTGACAATTAAAATTTAATATTATCTGTTTTTGTAGGCGATGCCCCGTCACTGGATGAGCCCAGACATCGTGAATAAGCAACTAGGTCAGCAGTGCGGGTTGAAAGGCACGAAATAGGAGCAGAGCACGATGATATTGATGATGTAATTAGGAGCTTTAAAAATAGGAAGAAGAAAAGAAAATTTGACAATGTAAAATATTGTATTATTATAAGACAAACGTTACCATACTTGGAACGTTTTTTTGCGTTATATAAAAAACTCATTTATCATACTATTTTTATGTCAAGCATTAATTGCAATGTTTCCTTGCGTACTTTTTTTTGAATTGTTTTTTTAATAGTTATTGAATATTTTTTTTTATGCTCATGAAAGTAAAAAATGAAATATAGATTGGGTATTGGGGAATTGAGAGTGATGTGAGGGGGGGGGGGGAGGGGCTATAAGAGCTTCCACCTTCATGTGGTTGGCCCTGTTTAGTAGAGAATAATTTATTGGAGCGATTTAATCTTGGAGCAAATCTCCCTTGATCCAACGTAGCAACAAAAAAGTCACTGTTGACTTAGTTGCTACTCTTTCAGATCGTGGGAGGCTTGTTCCAAGTTCATGCGACTCCAATAAATTGTTCTTGAAATGAAGAGGAGCTTATTCATGTATGTTTTGACATTTTCAACATATGTTCTAACATTATCATAAGAATGCATCTTAGAGTAAAAAATACTACATCAATTACTTGTATTTATTGTATAGATAATGAAGGATTTTGATTGACTTGGCAGTGCAGGTACAAATCCTCTTGCATCATGAGCAATACAACTTGTCAACCAGGGTCATGTCCAGGATATTTTTGCTTGTGCGCTTGACCAGGTTCGTAATGTCACATTTTGTAAGTTCCTTTACAGCTCATAATTCAATATTAAGCTTGTTCACGATTATTATCTAGGTTTTTTGTATGTGTTTTTTCATCTATTTGATTGTAAGCAACTATGCATGTTTCCTGTTGTTCACTATGATTTCTCCCATTACCACTCCCAGGATGAATCCGACTTTATTGTTACATAGGTTACTTTATTGTTACCATGATTTCTCCATTTACGATTTCATAGGTTACATCATGTAAAGTTGTCAATCTCAGGTTGGTGATGAGCTTTAGTTCTCCAGATTTGGGGCTTTTCTGATATTTTCTCCCTCATGTCATTTCTGCATCACCTCGTTTTTTGAGCATGCCAATTGTCTACCACTTGTACCAATTGGCACATGTCAATCTCTGAGTGGTGCCACATTTCACCTATTCTCGGCCCACTTGACCACCTGAAAAACTCAAATCCACACACCATGTGTCTTTATCATGGAGTGCCACATGTCCTAGATATTTAGGCCGATAGGCCTTCTGTTATGAAAGATATGAATTTTTTTTCGTCAACACTTCTTATCTAGGCACGACACCTGTTACTTGTTTAATCTGACGGTCATAGTCTCTCGGGTTACCTTCTAGGTTTGACATACCACTAGTTTCTGGTATACTTCCATGGAATCGGTCTGAAAATACTAGCAACAATCCACACACCTGCAACCGTCGATAGACCTGCCGTTTTAGTAGCTACATTTCCGCAACTGCCAATACACCTGCTGTTTTAGTTGCTGCATTTCGGCAACTGCCAATACACCTACCGTTTCATTCTCCTGGACTTTGTGTATGCATATTTTTCATATAATTTTATCACGAAGTTGGCTGCAGTGCTTTGACATGCCTTTGAATATTTTTGCAGGTTAGAAGACATTTCAGGCCAGAGCTATTGAATAGAATTGATGAGATAGTTGTATTTGATCCTCTTTCTCGTGATGAGCTCAGAAAATTTGCTAGACTACATATGAAAGATGTAGCGATTCGTCTTGTAGAGAGAGGTGTTGCTTTAGGGGTTACAGATGCTGCTCTGGATCTTGTTCTTCAGAAAGCCTATGATCCTGTAAGTAATCACTTTGTTTTTCTTTCTTTCTTATTCAAAGTCTATCTTGCTAGGGGATGTGCCCGTTATGGTTTGTTATGAGACCGTTGTCAATTTCATCACCGTCCCTCATAATATGTTTGATTGTGTTTATAAATAATAAACAATTATTACACCAAACAATAAATAATTAACTGTACTATGAGTAATATGATATCTTGAAATAATTCTCATTATAATTTCATAACCTCTGCTCTCACTTGGTGGTGTCTATATCACTAAGTGTGTCTTCTTTAAAATTATAGTTACAGCAGACAATGAACAATCAACTGCACTGTGAGTGATATCTTGTAATAATTTTTATTATAATTTCCTAACCTCTACTCTCACTAGGTGTCTATATCACTAGGTGTATCTATTTTAAAATTATAGTTTCAATGGTAGATAAATTGTTATCTTAAAATTATATCTTTGATGGTGATACCTTGTGATTGATAATGCAGTTTGAAGCAGCTTTGGCTTTGACTAATATAGTCTCAGAAACCTCTGAGAATACAAAGGTTGTGATTGATTATGGGGCACTGCCTATATTTGTGGAACTTCTTACCTCTGGGAATGATAATGTTTGAGAACAGGTAGCACGTTTATTTTAGAGGCATAAAATTATTCTTCCCAACTATCTTTATATGTCTGTAATTTTGGAATTTGATTTTAAAAACTAGTACCCAACTTTGAGTTCAACTGGTGTTCGTGTAAGGCTGTTTGGGCTTTGGGAAATATTACTGGAGACTCTGCAACATTTAGGGATCTTGCCCTCAGTCATGGAGCTCTGAGGCAGGTGCTTGCCTAGTTGAATGATACTGCCAGAATTTCAATGATAAGAAATGCTACATGGGCTCTGTCAAATTTTTGCCGTGGTAAACCCCAACCACTATTCGAACAAGTAAGAATAATACATTTTCTGCCTCTTCTTCTTAGTTTGCAGATACTGTGGATTTTTTTTATAGATCTTGGTGCTTGGTAGATTTGGACGTAATATGGACCTAGGCACTTGTTCATTACAATGACTCTGTCATCAGGTTTTAGAAAATGCTCAAAAATTTGGGTTTCACAAGGGGATTACCCTTGCTTGCAATTATCGATTATCAATCACATTCAAAAAAAGTCTTTCGTAGCATTGTTGAGCTCTTTGTAGGTGAATTTCCGAGGCAATTTCACAATATCTGAACTAAATTTGTCTGTCCTTTTCAATACTCTGCGCTTGTAACAGAACTAGACAAACAATCTAGTGGCCAATGCAACAACAACAACACCTCCTGTTGCAATGCCTGCAATTCACCCTCTCTGCACGCATGAATGACTATGGCACCCTCTTTTGTGAACAAGTACTGGAGCTGAAGGTACTGGTTTCCATTAGGATCGTGGAATTCAACATCCAAAATAGTATCAAATTCCACTGCAATAGTATTCCCCGGCGAGGGAAATAGTTCATTGAGACCTATTGGACTCATCACCCCCAAATAGCCTCCAGGGCTACCCAGAGTGTGATCATCTGGAGCAATAACAAATGCTAATCCATCCCCAATTGAAACAATAATAGGACCCACATTGGTTACAGAAAACGAGAAACACGTTTTGAAAGAAGAAGAAACTTTTGTATTAGGGTCTAGAAA